>SNVD02004195.1:0-18963 GCA_013180625.2 Boswellia sacra
CGCACAAGTAATAAAGTGATAAGTAAGATATCGTTCCCACGAGGATTGATTCTAATTGAATTTGTTATTTCCAGCAACAATAACTAAACAGGGGGGATTTTTGTTGAATGATTTACTAAATGAAATAAGAATGCAAGTAAAGAATAACAAAACATAAAGTAAATTTGAATGAAAAATCAATGGGAGACACTTGGTTAAGAGTTCATTCTCTGCCACAAGATATGAATTTGTGAATTAACATAGAATTGTACTCCAATTAAAGCATTGAAGTTATCAACCGTAGATAACAACAAGCTCTGTTATCCCAATCTTTCCTTACTTTGTTGTTAATAAAACAAGCTCTTTATTTAATCTCTATCCATTAAACAACCTAGAACAAGCTCTCTAAGTTTAATTCAATAGAAGCATTACGATGAGAAAGATAGGTTGATCTAAGCAATAATCACACAAGTTCGGATTATTTAACCTAGGTTGTATTTTCCAATTGCAATCTCTGATCAAAATTTTGCTACTAATGATTGGAAATTCATGACAATTACGGATCAAGATTTATAATCTAGCAATAGACAACAACAGATTATATTCAGTTGGCCATTCCAAATACAATCAGTAAGCAATCATAAGCATTAGATATGGGAAAATACAAGCAACTTCAATTAGAGAATTGGATACCAATTTCTTACACAATCAACTCACAAAATCCATATCAAGGGCTTTGAAATCACCCTCAACCAATTCAGATTTAGTTACACATATTCAATCAGAATAACAAATACAATACAGAGAATTCCAGAATTGAAAAGGAAAGAAAGAACTTAGCAAATTCTTTGAAAATCTTCTTTGTAGATGAATCTTCTTGGAATTGTAGTTCCTCCTCTTTCAAAATCTTCTTTCTCCTTCAAGAACTCCAAAGGATGAGAGAAATCCAGAAATGCCGCCTCCTCCCACGTTTTCCCCTCTTCAAGTTCTCAAAATAAAACCCTAAAATGTGTTTAAATACTCTGCTACAGTGACGTGCTACAGTGCCCCGTATTGTACATGCTACAGTGCTTGTGGAATTATATTTCTATACATCTCACACTGTTTTGATTACAACTTTTGGTACACTGAATGGACTTATAAACCGTAAATTTCTCCAGAAAATAGACTTCGAGAGCTTTCCAACGGTATATAACATGTCATCGGGTTCATTGTATATCAATACAATTAAATCTGAGAAGATCACTAACTAGCAGAGGTGAAAATGATGGGTTTTACTCCATTTTTGTGCAAGTTGCTCCAAAACTCCTACAAACATCAAAACCACACAAAAACATAAAAATACCAAGGAATATAGCAAAGAAACATGGACGAATTGATATGAAAATGATATATAAATAGACACTTATCACCTTTGTAAGCCTTTTTCTTTGTTAACTCACTAAAAGATTTCCTAACCTCAAATGAATTTATTCCAAACAGTTTATCCCTTACTTATGAGCATGTAGATCGTTCACAATTAAATTTTGAGCTATGTTCTGGTTTTGGGAAGTTAGAGGAGGTTGGGATGTGTCATGAGCAATGCAAGTGAGTTCTATTATGTTTGTAAAAAAAAAGAAAAAAGAAAAAAAAGACAATCTGCACTTATCGTCCACGTACTTACACATTGAGGACAATGTGTTGTTTAAGTGTGGGGGAGGGGAAGTGTAATAAAAAAAAAAGAACAAAAAGAAAGAAAAAAAAGAGAACAAAAGAAGAAGAATAAGAGATCTATACCCTTAAGTGTTCTTAAAAAGAATGAAACAACCAAGTGTGGGGGTGTAGTTTTCTTTTGTTTTCTGCAAAAAAAAAAAAAAAGATTGAGTGTTCTAAATAAGTTTGGGGGAGTAACCTGGTGAATTGAAATGGAGTTGTGTTATAGGGTTGAGCTCTATATATTCTTGAATGATTTATGTGTTTGTGGGTGATTTGAGCCAAATTATTATCTTTTATCATACCTTCACCCAAGCCAAACGTTACAAGCTTAATAAAGTCCTACTTGATCCTTGGTGTTTTGCATTTCTACATTAGTGGAGAGTGACTTGAAAAGCAAGCCTATGGAGTTCATTTATACACACATCTTCATTATTAAATATGATTCATTTTTATGCATAAACTCATCCGGGTTACAAGTTATTTGGTGATAATGGCTCTACACACACACACTTGAGGAATTGAAATGAAGCGAAACTAATCTTTGAGATAAAATTCTTGATCAAGTGCATTATTTTGAAGTTTTCCTTGTGTTATAATTAAGTACAATCTTTAAGGCCTATTTGCAAGATGAAGCATTTGTGTATTTTAATTTTTCTTTGATTCTGTTTCGGTTTAGTTTTGTTTCATATCGTTGTAGTTGCTCGAGGACTAGCAAAGTCTAAGTGTGGGGGAATTTGATAAGTGTCTATTTATATATCATTTTCATATCAATTCGTCCATGTTCCTTTGCTATATTCCTTGGTATTTTTATGTTTTTGTGTGGTTTTGATGTTTGTAGGAGTTTTGGAGCAACTTGCACAAAAATGGAGTAAAACACTTTATTTTCACCTCTGCTAGTCAACCATCTTCTCGGATTTTAATTGTATTGATATACAATGAACCCGATGAACATATTATATACCGTTGGAAAGCTCTCGAAGTCTATTTTCTGGAGAAATTTACGGTTTATAAATCCATTCAGTGTACCAAAAGTTGTAATCAAAACAGTGTGAGAAGTATAGAAATGTAATTCCACAAAATCACTGTAGCATGTATAATACGGGACACTGTAGCAGGTTACTGTAGCAGAGTATTTAAACACAGTTTAGGGTATTATTTTCATAACTTGAAGAGGGGAGAACGTGGAGGAGGCTGCATCTTTGGATTTCTCTCATCTCTTGGAGTTCTTGAAGGAGATTGAAGGCTTGGAAATAGGAAGAACTATAAATCCTAATAGATTTCATCAAATTTGCTAAGTTTCCCTTTCCCTTTCATTTTCTGGACTGTCTCCATATTGTATTGTATTTGTATTCTGTCTGAATATGTGTAACTAAATCTGAATTGGTTGAGGGTGATTTCAAAGCCCTTGATATGGTTTTTATGAATTGATTGTGCAAGAATTGTTATCCAATTCTCTAATTGAAGTTGCTTGTATTTTCCCATGTTTAATGCTTATGATTGCTTGCTGGCTTGTATTTGGGTGGCCAACTGAATATAATCTGGATATTGTCTATTGCTAGACTAGAAATCTTGATCCGTAATTGTCTTGAATTTCTAATCATAGTAGCAAAATGTGATACAGAGATTGCAATTGGAGAATATAACCTAAGAAATAATCCGGAGCTTGTGTGTTTATTGCTTAGATCACCTGGTCTTTTTTTTCATAATGCATCCATTAATTAAATGAGAGAGCTTGTTCTGGGTGTTTAATGGATAGAGATTAAAGTAAAGAGCTATTTTATTTAACAAAACAAAGGTAAGGAAAGATTGGGATAACAGAGCTTGTTGTTATCTACGGTTGATAATTTCAATGGTGTAATTGGATGACAATTCTATGATTAATTTACAAATCCATATCTTGTGGTAGAGAAGGATCCCTTAACCAGATTTCTCTCATTGATTTTTCACTCAAATTAACTTTCTGTTTTGTTATTCTTCATTTGTATTCGTAGTTCATTTGGTTAATCATTCAACAAAAACCCCCTTATTTAGTTTATTGTTGCTGGAAAATAACAAATTCAATTAGAATCAATCCTCGTGGGAACGATATCTTACTTATCACTTTATTACTTGTGCGACTAGTATACTTGCTAGTTCCGAATGCATCAAAGAGCCTGATCGTTTTCCATCGCCATTGCTTCCGATTCAGATTTGATTGAACTGCAAGAAGATGGGAGGGAAGTATGTCGTGCAAGGTCAAATTCTAGAGGTAGAGTTGAAATTAACCGATTTAGCCTTAAATTGGAGGATTGGAGAAACTCCTTAATTCTCTTAAGTCGTTGATCCGCTTCTCCCTCGGACATAAAAGCCTAAACACAAACAATCAGGAAATAACAATCAAGAATCAGTAGTAAAAACAGAATAACAAATTGATTAGAACATCAATCCCCGGCAACGGCGCCAAAAACTTGATGCGTTCGAAACTAGCAAGTATACTAGTCGCACAAGTAATAAAGTGATAAGTAGATATCGTTCCCACGAGGATTGATTCTAATTGAATTTGTTATTTTCCAGTAATAATAAACTAAACAGAGGGGGGGGGGGTTTGTTGATTAATTAACTAAACTTAATACGAAAGCAAATGAAGAATAACACAAAGCAAAGTTAAATGGAGTGAAAAATCAATGAGAAACACTTGGTTAAGAGTTCATTCTCTGCCACAAGATATGAATTTGTGAATTAACATAGAATTGTAATCCAATTACAGCATTGAAGTTATCAACCGTAGATAACAACAAGCTCTGTTATCCCAATCTTTCCTTACTTTGTTGTTAAATAAAACAAGCTCTTTATTTAATCTCTATCCATTAAACAACCTAGAACAAGCTCTCTAAGTTTAATTCAATGGAAGCATTACGATGAGAAAGATAGGTTGATCTAAGCAATAATCACACAAGTTCGGATTATTTAACCTAGGTTGTATTTTCCAATTGCAATCTCTGATCACAATTTTGCTACTAATGATTGGAAATTCATGACAATTACGGATCAAGATTTCTAATCTAGCAATAGACAACAACAGATTATATTCAGTTGGCCATTCCAAATACAATCAGTAAGCAATCATAAGCATTAGATATGGGAAAATACAAGCAACTTCAATTAGAGAATTGGATAACAATTTCTTACACAATCAACTCACAAAATCCATATCAACGGCTTTGAAATCACCCTCAACCAATTCAGATTTAGTTACACATATTCAATCAGAATAACAAATACAATACAGAGAAATTCCAGAATTGAAAAGGAAAGAAAGAACTTAGCAAATTCTTTGAAAATCTTCTTTGTAGATGAATCTTCTTGGAATTGTAGTTCCTCCTCTTTCAAAATCTTCTTTCTCCTTCAAGAACTCCAAGGGATGAGAGAAATCCAGAAATGCAGCCTCCTCCCACGTTTTCCCCTCTTCAAGTTATGAAAATAAAACCCTAAAATGTGTTTAAATACTCTGCTACAGTAACCTGCTACAGTGTCCCGTATTATACATGCTACAGTGATTTGTGGAATTACATTTCTATACTTCTCACACTGTTTTGATTACAACTTTTGGTACACTGAATGGATTTATAAACCGTAAATTTCTCCAGAAAATAGACTTCGAGAGCTTTCCAACGGTATATAATATGTCATCGGGTTCATTGTATATCAATACAATTAAATCCGAGAAGATCACTGACTAGCAGAGGTGAAAATGAAGGGTTTTACTCCATTTTTTGTGCAAGTTGCTCCAAAACTCCTACAAACATCAAAACCACACAAAAACATAAAAATACCAAGGAATATAGCAAAGAAACATGGACGAATTGATATGAAAATGATATATAAATAGACACTTATCAAACAACTTCTAATGCTTTGATTAATTGCAGAAATGGAGTCATGGAGTTGTCATTTGGAAATATGACATTGTAGCTTAATGTTTTTAATATCTGTAAGTAATTACATGAAGAAGAGGATGAAAATGAGCAAGTTAATATGATCAAAACTGTTATGGAAGACCATATCTAAAAAAGGAGTTTTTCTGACCCTTTGGAAACCTATTTAGTCAATTCATTAGAATCAAATATGCAACTAGAGCTTGATTTTTCTAATATATGTCCCTTACTGGACTATACACAGGTAATGGAAAATAAAGGCTCGAAACCATGATTTGAAGAATTGGGACAACTGAATGAAAGCAAGGAAGAGAAAGCTCCCTAGTTAGAACTGAAGCCTTTACCTAAAGGACTAAAATATACATATCTTGGGGAAAATCAAACGTATTCAGTGGTAATTTCTTCATCTCTCACAAGCGAGCAACACGATAAGTTGGTAGAAGTGCTTAAAAGATATAAAAATACAATTGAGTGGACTTTAAAACACATAAAAGGCATTAACCCTTTAATTTGTACATATAGGACACATTTAGAAGAAAATGGCAAAGCATCCCAACAATCTCAAAGAAGTTAAATCGACATATGAAAGAGGTTATTAGGGCTAAGTTCTTAACTTATGTGATGTGGAAATTATCTACTCTATTTCGGATAGTAAGTGGGTAAGCCCCAAACAAGTAGTACCTAAGAAATCTGACATTAAAGTAGTAAAAAATGAGAAAGGTGAATTATTGTCAACCCAAGTCTCATCTAGTCAGAGGATTTGCATTGGCTATAGTAAATTAAATGCTGTCACTAGAAAATACCATTTTTCCTTATCATTCCTTGACCAAATTTTAGAAAGAGTAGCACGGCATTCCTACTATTGCTTTCTTGTTGGCTACTTAGGCTATTACCAATTCCTATTACACTTGAAGACCAAGAAAAGACCATATTCACATGCCCTTTTAGCACTTTTACATTTAGAAGGATGCCTTTTGGATTTTCTAATGCTCCAACTATCAAAGATGTATGTTAAGAATTTTTAGCAACATGGTTGAGCATTGTTTAGAAGTTTTCGTGGATGATTTAACTATGTTTGAAAATTCTTTTGATAATTGTCATGAAAACTTAGAAAAAGTCCTAAAAAGGAGTGAAGAAAATGGTATTATTTTGAATCGAAAAAAATGTCATTATATGATCACCTCAGGGATTGTCTTAGGTCATGTGGTGTCTTCTAAGGGAATTGAAGTGGATAAAGCAAAAGCAGAATTGATTTCCTATTTGCCTCCCACTGAGAATAGTCAAACAAGTTTGTTCATTCTTAGAGCATGCTGGATTTTCTAGGAGCTTCATAAGAAATTTCATTGTTATATCTAAACCTCTTTGTAACGTCTTAATAGAAGACACTTCTTTTGAATGGACTCAAGAACAATGAAATGCTTTTGATGAGTTAATTGGACTTTTAACAACTGCAATCTTCTTTTTAGTCTTTGCCTTTTGGATTCATATGTGCTACGAGCGATTATGCTATTGGTGATGTATTAGGTAAAGAAGAGAAGATAAGCCTTATGCGATATACTATGCAAGTAGAACTTTAAATGATGTGCAAATGGATTACACTATAACTGAAAAATAACTACTTGCAATAGTATTTGCATTGGACAAATTTAGATCTTATATAATTGGTTCCCCAACTGATGTTTACACTAACCGTACTGTTGTGAGATATTTAGTGTCTAAATAGAATGCAAAACCTCGATTAATACGGTGGATCTTGTTGTTCCAAGAATTCAACATCACAATAAAGGATAAGAAATTAGCCAAAAATGTCGTTGCAGATCATCTATCAAGATTGACGACAAATACATCATTTGAAACCTCACCTATCAATGACTCTTTTCCCGATGGATTTTTATTCTCCATTGCTACAACACCTTGGTTTGCTAGCATTGTAAATTTTCTTGTAATAGGAGAAATGGCACCTCACTGGAGTGCCCAAGACAAAAAGAATTTTGACTAAGGTAAAAAATTTTTATTGAGATGATTCATATCTATTCAAATCTTGTCGTAACCAAATACTTACAAGATGCATACTTAGCAATAAGATAACTAGTGTCATTAATTTTTGTCATTCTGAAGCATATAAGGACACTTCTAATCAAGAAAAGCAGCTACAAAAATTTTGCACTTTGGATTTTATTGGCCTACGTTATTTAAAGATGCACATGTATTTTGCAAAAATTGTGAAAATTATCAAAAAAATTGGGATCTATTTTAAAACAAAACATGATGTACTTTGAATCTCATTCTTATTATTGAAATTTTTTACTGTTGGGGTATTGATTTCATGGGAGCTTTTCCACCATCATTTGGTTTTGTTTGCATTCTTGCAAAAGTAGATTATGTCTCAAAATGGGTTGAAGCAATTCCATGTCGAAACAATGATCACAAAATAGTTCTCAAGGTCTTGAAAGAGAATATCTTGTCTCGATTTGGAATCCCTCAAGCCATTATTAGTGACTAGGATACACATTTTTGTAACAAACCATTTGAAACTTTAATAAGGGAATATGGAATCACTCATAAAGTTTCTACTCTTTATCACCCACAAATAAAAGGAGAAATTGAATTAACAAATAGGGAGATAAAACAAATTTGAGAAAAAATGATTAACCCAAACTGCAAAGATTGGTCTTTAAGACTTAATGATGCACTTTGGGCTTATCGAACTACTTTGAAAACATCACTGAGTATGTCTCCTTATAGAATACTTTATGGGAAACCTTGTCACTTGTTTAGGGAACTTGAGCATAATGCTTACTCGGCCACTAAAACAATTAACAGAAATTTGGATGATACTTAAACTCCGACTGAGTGAACTTGCAGAAATTACAAATGAGGCTTATGGTAATTCTAAGATCTACAAAGAGAAAACGAAGATTTTTCATGACAAATTTATTGTTAGAAAATTTTTTGAACCTTCACAAAAAGTTTTTTGTATGATTCAAGATTGCATTTGTTTCTGAATAAATTTTGATCTCATTGGACTAGACCTTTCATTGTTAAAAATGTTTTCTCTTATGAAGCTATTGAAATTGAGAACCCAAAGAATGGTACTATTTCTAAAGTTAATGGACAACGGTTAAAACCATTATTTGAAAAGTTTGATCAAAATAAAGAGTCCATTGCTTTAATCAATCCTTAAACCGTTGTCCATTAACTTTAGAAATAGTACCATTCTTTGGGCTGGTCAAGCGGCGGATACGGTACTCCGTGGCTTTTGAAGTCGGTTTTTTAGTTCCCTAAAAGTTATTACTCATCTTGCATTCATTTTCTTTTCTCTCCTTTTCTTTTCAAATAGATACTATTCTCTCAAATCTGCAAATACTTTTTCCCTCTATTCCTCAAAATGATTTGCTCAAAATTTACAAAGCATGAGCATAAAGACTAAGGTTGTTGAAGCGCATGGGTATTCTTATTGATTTAAGATTAAAAGACTACTCTTGAATATTTGTGCATGCATGTAATATTGTGAATATAATTAGCAGCCGGTATAAAATAATTTTTAACTTCTAAGTGTATGAAAATTTATATTGATTGATGATAAGTCAAATTAATTTTAACGTTAAAGGTTATAAATCTAATCAAAAATAAAATCTTAAACAAATTATGACTAATGAAAATAAAAAATGAATGAATCTATATTTTTGTTAAATAATAACTAAATGAATTCATATATGAAATTTCTATTAAACTAAAATGTAGATCTTAATAATTTATCCTAATGTTTCTTATATATTCACACTTGAAAACTTAAGGGAGAGAAAAACTGCATTAAAGTTACAAATATAAAACCTTGACATCATAATAAAATAAGAATATTATATTATTAAAATGTTAAAACAACTAAATTTACACTTTTTATTTTGTAGGAAATATTTTTTTTAATGAAATCTCAAGAACTTGTTACTTAAGCATAAAAGTTTATACAATAAAGAAAACAAGTCATAATAAAAGAAAAGAATAATTTAATACCTGGAATTTTTTTCATTTATCAAGTGAAAAACTGTCCTATTAAAGAGGGGAAATTGGGAATATTAAACAACAAAGTACACTTAAAATATTAGAAGCAGTATAATAAAAATTAGAAAGGAAACAAAATTAAAAAAAAAAAGTTATTCAAATATAAAAAAAAACATTATATTAGACAACCTACTTGTCAATCAATAAACGTGATCATGACTGACATGTGTGACAATATGCAAATTATCAAAATATGTTTGTGATAACATGATTTTTTATTTTAAGTTTGAAGGGACCAATATGCATTACTATATTAAGATATGTGGTGGAAAAGTGATGTTTATTCAAGAGAATATAATAGTTAAAAATACAAACAATGAATGTTTTCATTATTGCTTTTGAAAATAAAAAATATGTTTTTGATATTTAACCATATATCTCTCTATTCATAGTTATGTCAGAGCTTCTTTAATTTTTTTGTTTAAAATTCCTAATATCAAGGGGAGCGTTCACATTTTAATTTGTTGGGATGTGGGTTTCTTCCCACATTTTGAACTATATGGGATCCGTCGACAAAATAGCAACAGCCAGCAATGACCCGAGAGTCAGTAATCTATGCTTCAGAGCTGTAGGACTAAAGTTGTTTTAGTTAATTTATCCATTGACTTGAAGTAAATTCCATCCATTATTACATGGGAACGACTAGAGATACTGAAACTAGCTTTAAGTAAAAAAAGGTTTAGTAATTAATTGAAAAACAATACAAATTTATTAAATTATTAATGGTTCATCGCGGTCGTCCTATAAATTGAGCTAAGAGAATAAAGATTTATAGACAAAGAAATCTTTCTTCCAATAGTCGTTTGCCATTGATGTCAATTATTATCATTAATGGACGAGAATTTTCTTCTTATTTAATTTCACTTAACTAAAATCTATCGGCAATTAATGGAACAAATATTATTAAAGTAGAGATTTGATTAAGTAAATCTCAAACAATATTTGTGTTAGAAATTCACGTCTCAAGATTATGAAAGTTTAAGATCGAGAACTTGTACTACTGAGAGATGATTTTAGTATATGCGAATCACATACCCTGACCTTCAAATTCGTTTATGGCTAGGATTATTGGACCATGTGCTAGTGTTTGATTTAATGCGTGCTCTACAAAGTCCTTGGTCGGTTGGAGTTATATAACTGTCATGTATTAAAATTTATTAAATTAACGAAAGTTAATACTGTCATGTATTAAAATTTATTAAATTAAGGAAAGTTAATACCAAACTTTAATGGGTAAAGATATATTTAAATATAATTATAGGCGGACCTACACTTGGACCAGAGGGGCCCCGGGCCCCATGAGAATTCAAAATTTTTTTACACTCCCTTAAATTTCAACTATCACAAATATACCCTTGTATAAAATTACTTCATTTTAATAAATATATTTTCTAATAAAAATTACCTGATTTTAATAATTATTTCTCATGCTATTGGATTTTTCTTTAACTTTTAAGTGTTGTTTCTACTAAATTCTCTTAGAATTACATAATTGGGTGGGTTCACTAACGTGTCTCTATTTTATGTTCTTGCATGATTGAAATATCATGATATATATATATTCATATAATTCATTTAAAAGGTATTTCGAATATAAATAATCATAATAGAATTGAAAGATTATTTGCAATATATATGTACACTACATCATCAATCTAAATTTTTATAATTTTCTTTGAATTCAATTCATCATGAATATATTAATTTACATATAATCTTAAATTTAGATAATCAAATAGTACAAAAAAATAAATTCTCTAGTTACAGATTATCAAATCCAAATATTAAATATAAAGTCGTAAAACAATGTTATTCAAAACATATTAATTTTATTATAGTCAAAAGACTTTAAAACATATATATATGTTAAAAACTTTTTCAAACTATAATATATTACTTAAATCTTACACACATGTTAGTTCTGGAAGTATGTAGTTATAAGAAATATAACAGTAAACTGTAAAGTAAATCGACGCAGGAGGATTTTTATGTAGCTCGACTATAAAACCTACATCCACGAACAGCTATAGAGTTGCAATCCACTAAGTTCTTGTTTGTACAATCTTTGGGATGGTTTACAGTGTTGACTCACTCTCACACACTGACCTATCTTTGTAAAACAAAATCCTGCCAAGATCTTAAACTCTAGTGACACTGCTCACTCTTTGTCACATATAACTTAACAACACACTTTTAAGTTATACATAACAACGATGTCTAACACTGAATTACATAAACACTTAACCCGCAAGTTCTCTCAAGTGTCTACTAACTCACACAGACCTAATCAACAGTTCATGTATGATTACAACCTCTTATACATAAATAAAACACTCATAAAAGCAAATCAAAGAGAGATTCCTATTTGCGTTGAAGCTCTCCTCTTTAATTCTTGGAATACCGAAACCTAAACTCCACAACACACCACCGTTTTTCATGATGAAAATATAACGGTATATATAGTGGTATACCTGGACAAAATCTCCTTAGAATCCTGTAAAAATTCTAATCAAAAGCATATTAGAATAAGGACAAATATAATAGGAATAGATATAATTAAACTCTTAAAAGAATTAGGACACAAATAAATATTCTCCTATTTTAATTAGGATGCAAGAAACAATTTCTTAATCTAAGAAGATATTTATTATAAAATAAATACTTCCTAAAGTATACTACTAGAAACAGTAAAATAGTAATCAAAATAATATTCTTGTTTTATCATAAGTTGAACAAAATAACATATGCATGGCACATGCACGTTGACACCAACAACACATATGCACACATATATGAGATCAAAAATAAAAATAAAAATTCTCAAATTTTTTATTTATCTAAAAATTATTTTAAATACAATTAAATTTTAATTATTATATTTATTTACATATTTATTTTAATTCTAAACTATATGGTACCCCCTCTAAATAAAATTTCTGGGTCAATCACTAAATATAATATAGGAGAAGTACATCAAAATAATGTTATTAAATTTTATATGAAGCTTAATTATGTTTGTTCCAGAGAATCTTTTGTTTGTTTATTTTCTTTATTATTTATTTGGTTTCCGTCCTCATTGTGTTTTGATGATTTTCCATAAAAGGAGACAAAAATAGAAATATTATATTATGATAACAGGCCAAGAGCAGACTTTAGAATATGATAGTTGTCTTCATATTGCTTCAAAAAGTGTAATTATGACTACTTATTTTTCCTTAAATAAATAATTATATATCATTACTTATTATCTTCCTGTTGTCACCGAAAAAACGATTTGGCACTTAGAAAACACCCAAGCTTAATTTACTCTCATGAAGTCAACCTTTTTGTCCCTTTCTTTACGTTAATGTTAAGAGTCTAGATCCTTTAATTTGGAGAATATTTCCAGATTCACACTAGGATCGGACTTCAAAGAAATTCAAGACTAATAAAGAAATAAGTAAACTAAACAACTAACACAATCAACACGACATAAAGATTTTATGTGAAGCCAAAATTGAAGAAAATCGAGACAATTTTATGTAAAACACAAACTGTCGCATTTCGTCCATGAAAGCATCCAAAGAAGGAATACCTTTTCAGGTCTGAAAAGGGTAAGAGTTTATGGTGGCTATTTTTCTTTGTTTGATACAAAGAGTTCCCCTTGGGTCTCATAGCATGATTATTCATCTGGGTCGCTTATATATATATAAGGGTGATTATACTTGTTGCTTCATAGTCCCCTTCTATTGTTTCATTGAGTCCTCCAAAAGTTGAGTTTCTTATGCTCTAGTTCCGTCCACCTTTGTTGACACCAGATCAATGCTTTGATACCAATTGCAAAATGAGAAAGAAAAGAAGCAATTGATTGATAGAAGAATTCAATTAATTTTATTGAATTCCATTATTGAAATATTTTTTTTTTCCAAAAAGGATCCTTACAATACTCAGTCCTCTTATTTATAAGACTATTAACAATGCAAGCTCAAATCACTATCAATTATAGGAAGTACTATTGAAAATAATTATTACTAAAAATTTTATTATTAGTTCATGATCCAATCGTACTATTATTAACCCATTAACATTACATATCCCTAGTTTAAGAAATAGGGTCGGACTATTTGCACCAAAAAATATGTTCTGAACACCCATTTTTAAAATGTTGTCAAATAAAAAATATTAGCTAATTATTGCTTCACCAAATAAATCATTTTATATAAAAAAATTAAAATAAGAATCTGATATAACCAATCATTTCAAAATCACGATTAATGGGATTTAAAAAGGTTCATTCGATTTGCCCAGGAGAATTTAAGAGAAAAAGTTTTGGAGATGGGCCATGCAAATGTTTATTTTTGACTTTATGTGGAAAAGAATTCTCAGTTTTAGAATAGTCAATAAGAATCAACTCTTTTCCACACTCAAATCTTAGAGTTATAACTGTTGATGATTAACGGTTTTTAACGCACTTTTTTGTAATCTGATATTACTATTTGTAGACATGAGTAATCAGTAGCAAGCAGAGACAAAGAAGTGAAAAGGGTGAGCTAGAATAATATTTAATTAATTAATTGCTGAGCTTCACTGCAGCAAGGAGTGAGGACAGGTCCATTAATCCATAAGGTAATTTTGCAAATTACCGAGTTGAATTGATCCCAAAAAATGGAGGAAGAGGAGGAGACGACACGGTTAGAAAGGGATTACAATAGTTCTACAGATGATTACTTCAAAAGTGTGGGCATTGTATTGGCCACGTTCATCCTTTGTAAAAATATCAGTAATCACTCTGCAGATAAAGAGGGAATGGTCATTAAGCAGGTTGTTTCAATTCATTCCTTTCTATAATATCACTGGATTTTAAAATGAATAGCTTGATACTCTTGTCACTCTTCTCTCTGTCCAAATACATAGTTGAGTCTTCGTTGTTTTTTTTTTTTTTTTTTAAATTGTTGTTTTTGCTGAAGTATTATGGTTAGTCTGAAGCTGCTGTGCAAAGCTGAGAGAGCAACAGAGTTATGAAAAAACTGAATATGATTAATTGAACTAAGTAAGAAAACCAGAAAGTGATTTTTTTGCATGTATCAAAACAGGAAAGTCTGGTATGCACTCAACATTAACTAAGCTTAGTAAGATGGGAATCATAGAAATAATACATTAAGATAAATATTTATTCTCTAGAATTTTTTTATTTGCAAATCCTTTTGAATCAGGATAAACCACCATTTCACTAAAAAATAATTCAAAATAAGTAAATAAATCTGATCACATGTTGCTGGCTTATGTAAATATTTTTCAGGAAAGCAATGATGGCACGGTCAATGAATCCCTCTTTGATGCTAGCTCCATTGTTCAAACCCAGTCCCATACCTGCACAGATTCTAAATCAACTGAAAATGACGCTAGCACCAACGAGAAAGACCGTAGAAGAAATGGCACTCTCAAGTTTGTGGTTAGTTATGAAGCTAAGTGTCTTTCTATTTAATTCTCAAGTTCACAAGTTCTACCTAAGTTTGATTTTTCTTTTCTTTTTCTTTATAGGTTCATTGTGAAAGGAGCTTTGCCGCAACAATCTTTTTCTTGGAACTTTTATCAATTGTGCTAGATCAGTTATCCTCGCCGCATGACCCTAACTATGCGGTAGCTGCAATGGCGGTATCTTTCACAAATATGGTTTTATGCATTATCGAAATTGTTAACAAGGGTCGAAAGCAAAAAGTTATATGGAGCAGAGGAACAAATCTTGAGATATATTGGTTTTATGATCCAATTGACGGCAAGCCTTTTGGTAATCTTCTGGACATATTGGGATTGATTTGCAGTATCCTTGAGTTCATTATGGCAACTATTACTGCTGCATTCCATGCTCAACAGAAAAGTAATCCAATAAAAATACCCTTTCGCTCTATCATCTTTGCCATCTACCTATTGTGCTCTAAATTTCCTGTCTAGATGAAGACCAATGATTCTAGTCTGGGCAAATGGTCAAATTCTGCTAAAGCCCTATTAAGCGAATGGATGCACCAATGAATTCTCAATTTCCTGTAGCTTATCTTATGTCCTACCTTGCTTTCTACAAATATGTTTAGTGCTTTTATGAAAGTCGTATTAATGCTATGAACAAATCAATCATGACTTTGATATGGAGCTGGAACTTCTAACTATCTTGGGGTATCTTTTTGCGTCAAAAAGAACATTGCCTACGATGAAAACAGTAGATAGAGCCACAAAAGCTATCCCTTTGTTTATTGCATTTCAAACAAAAAGAACATTGCCTACGATAAAAACAGTAGATAGAGCTACAAAAGCTATCCCTTTGTCATTTTACAGCATTTCAAACAATCTTCATTGCTAAGACTGTAAATAGATTATATTTTGTAATCTTAATAAGCTGGGTCCAATAAACTATTGAGCAAAGATGTGGCTCATACGCAAGCCAAGAGTCCCACAACGGTTGTTTTGCAAAAATTGGCTCACTTATTGACTTATAAAAGGGAGCCAAGTGTGTGTTATAAGTGGTCTAATTGAAAATCTCTTCTCACCCCCCAAATTTGTGCGGTTCTTCGAAGAAATCCTATAGTTTGTTTTTGTCTCTTTTCTCTCTTTGTTTTTGAGTATTTGTAGTATTACTCAATTGTTTGGGTAATTACGATTTGACCTAACAATTCAGGTATTTACAGTTTAACCCAATAGTTTGAGAATTTGTACTGTGACCTAAGAAGTTTATAATTCTCTTTGAAGATAGTGAAAGTTTTTCCAATAGCGTCCGAGGACGTAGGTATCAATACCAAACCTCATTAAATCTTGATGTTCTTTCTATTTCTACATTGTTGGTTGATTGGTTGCCTCTTTAGTTATTATTATATTCAATTATCTAGCGTAGTTGGTGGTTGTTTGCATTTGTATGCTTTTGGTATCGCTTCCGTGCTGTGCACAAAAATTGATATCAGACCTAAGGTTTTGGATAGTGAGTGACCATTTCATTTTAGTATTTACTACTATTCTGGGCTATTAAATTTTTGATTGCTAATTATTGAATATAATAGTTCGTTTGGAGCTTGTTATTAATGATTTATGTATCAAGCTTATTTGTGAAGGGTAGTAATGGTATTATCGTCGTCCATACTAGAGAAGTCATCTGCATTGGAAAAGACAATGGCTATGACAAATGCAAAAATAGATGTTGAAAAATTTGATAGTCAACATAATTTTTACTTACAGCAGAGTAAGGTGTTTGACAGGTTGTATCAACAAGATTTGGATATTGTTCTAGAAGAAGGAAAACCGGAAATATCAATGCAAAAAATTGGGATAGGTTAAAAAATAAACACTTGTGGGTTGATTTGTTCTTATCTGTGTAAAGAACAGAAGTATTCGTTCACAAAAGAGACACTTGCAAGTAAATTGGGGAAAACGCTGAAAACAAATATATGAAGAAAAGCAATGAGAATCGACTGTATCTGTTGAAGAGATTGTTTCATCTTCAGTTGAAATCAGGTAGAAGCATCAGTTCTCATATTGATGAGTTTAATAAGTTAATTACTGATTTGTTAAACTTAGATGAAACCTTCAAAGATGAATGTAAGACTATGCTATTGATTGGCTCACTTTCGAATGATAATCATTTGTGTATTACTCTTTTTTTTTTTTGGAAAAGTTACTTAGTAATATAAATCCAAAAAAGTTATAATGTACAAAAATCCGAGGGGCATACCCCAAGAATTACAAAAGTACGTAAAGTCCAAACATACAATCCAACAAAAAGATAGAAAATGAAGGCCACAAGCGGCCTAAACAAAGTAAAAAAGTCACAAACGACCTTAACAACATAAAAGAGAAATGATCACAAACGGTCTAAAACATAAAAATACAAGAGCTTTAACCCTTCTTGTTTTTCTTCTTCTTACCCTTATTTACCGGGGTAGCTGGGGTGTCTGAATGAGCATGGTCAATCCTATTAGATTGAGCATCCTCACTGAGCCCAATCAAAGGCTCAAAACGAGTGGGAGAAGACTCAGTAGGTATCCACCCTGAGGAAATAGATGCCTCACGATTTGTAGAACATTTGATAGTGCCCAAAAGTCTATCCTCGTCGGTCGCATAAGGAGATGGAGAATCAGAATCTGAAACTGACTCTGCACTCGGAAGTGGAGGCTCAACTTGCACTGCAGAAACTTCTGAGATAGCAACTATTTTGGTGCAATCAGTGACCTTGGTCACATCCTTTTCTTTTCTAAAAGGGGTACTATCAGAGGTGCTAGCCTCATTCTTATCTGGACTTGAAGTCTTTACCGGTTCTGGACAACGATGACCAAACTGGCAATATTTGGGGCAATGTTTTGGAGTCCACTCATATTCAACTTGAATTTTGATGGGCTCTGGAGAGAGTTTGCACCTGAACTCAAAGTTCTTAACTCGAGGGCGTCTTGCATCAATAAAAACACAAACCCTCGCATACTCTAATCTAGATAGATCAGAAGTCGCCTTATCACAAGATCAAGGTTCTCCAACCATGCTGGAGATAATGCTAAGGCCTTTGGCTGTCCACAAAGGAAACGGCAGGCCATACAAACGGATCCAAACTGGTAGTGTCCAGAATGCTATATGATTGAAATCCAGATGCGGATGCCATTGCTGTAGGTAAATGAATTTACCTCCAAACATCCAAGGACCTCGAGCAATGATTGCATGTACCTCATCCTCAGTTCTAAAACGGAAGATGAGAAATCCCTTATCCGTGGAACGGACGTCCTCAAGACCACTAGATTTCCATGCACGCATCGCCATCGAACGTGCAGCATGGAAGGGCATCACATATCCCGGAAAGAAGCCAACAAGACATCTACGCTATTCGGCTAAATTCTCGTCGACAATCTCATCTAGAATCTCAAGGATTGTACCCGGTTTCTTAGGAGTAACCGGACTCAATTTGCATCGGGTACTCGAATCAGTAATCTTGATTTTATCAGCCCAAGAGCCAGTAGTTGTCTTGGATGGATCCATCAATTGAATTACAAATCAAATACAATGCAAACTCATAAAAAAGAGATGGAAAAACGAAAGCAAACCAGGCACCGAAGCGGCTTGGCATTCAAAGTCGTCGTCAGCTCTTTAAAAACGATAATCCGCAAGGAATCAGGAAATCGACCAAGAGGCAAAGTTGCATGAAATAACCTGAAGAACAATCTGGGTGGGGCCGATGAACAGTGTCTCCGGAAATGAATAGTAACCACCGCGGTGAACAGTAAAATCCGAAATGAAGAAGCAGCGATTTGAGGGGTTTCTGGTTGGAATCAGATGACGGCCAAGAAGGAAAAGTTGGTCAGTGTTGCCC
>SNVD02004199.1:0-19125 GCA_013180625.2 Boswellia sacra
TATTTGATGGTTTTGGGTCTTTCTAATATTATTTTTCAGATGTTACGTTGCTGAGTTTCAGCAGATGGCCAACAGAAATTTTGCTGCATGAGTAACAGCGACGAATTTTATAGCTGATGTGCCAAATGACATAGTCTTCACGATTGCCGGTGTTTTGTGAGGGTTGGTTGATGGTGGATTCGCAGATACTAAGGGTTTAATTCATCCCGAGTGAACTTTTTCAACAGCTGCTGTTATTATACTAAGCTGTTGCAGCCTCGTAGAATGTCTCACCTATACATCGCTGGATATTATTTCTCAGTCTATAAGGTCTTATCTTACGTGCAGACTGTTTGGAAGCAAGTTTTGTTGTTAAGTGTAGGTAATAAGCTGATGTGGTGTATTGATTCTGATTCAGAACGGCGGTTCTGGCGTCTCTTTTTTATCTTCTGGAATTAAGAAATTAATTTCGTTGATTGATTGGACAGAGAAATCATGGTGAATCGCTAGAGTGATGATGATAACTTCGCTTGAATCCAATCGAAATTTCACACAATCAAGTTCATTGTTTTCCGACGTGGGCTGGTTGGCAATCCTTATGTGGGTTTGGGCTTGGTGTTTTTTCAGGCAAAATGGAAAGTTTCACCAACTCCAATAACTGCACCAAGATCTGTCAACACTTACCAGCCATCAGTGAATATCTCACCATACTAAGTATCATATACAGATCTTACTTAGGATCATCACTTCGTTCTGCACAACATCGGCCAAGGAATTTAAGATGAAAGAAAAAATTTTGAGTTGTTCTATTTAGTTTTCATTTATTAACTCTTTAGCCCCCATTTTTATTTTTATTTATTTTGACAATTTTACTCTAATATAAAAGTAATAATAAGTACAATATTTATTTTTATCTCTGATAAACAACTGTAAAGACACAATAAATTAAAGCCTATATTTGCATTCAGGGTCTATCTATCAACTCTATCTTTGCTAGATGGCAATAGCAATGGATAAAATGGAAAGTATTCAAGTTATGGAGGGGAAAGAGAGAGAGTATAGCATACGAATGGAACAAAAGCATGAATCAAGGGAAGAAGAGGTGGGCTGAGAGCATTTAACCATAAAAGGGGATGCCACAAATATATATGCCAGAGAAGCGCAAAAATAACTATGTTCTGGCCTCATTGGTTTGCCTAGTTGGTACAAAGTTGCAGATGGCTTGGTAAAGCAATCGGAGAAGTAAAGATTTAATTTGGTCCAAAGTTAAAAGGCTTTGTAAAAGAAAAATCATCAGCTATGAATATAGTTTTAAGTTAACTATTGATTTAATTTGAACTAAATAACAACTAAAATGAAATAACACTACGACAAGAGCATATTCAAGCTGATATTAATCTGTAAAGACACAACAAATTGTGCAGGCAAGTCAAGTTGCATAACCCTAATAAATCGAATAAATTAACTTGAGAATAATGAAAAACACAATTATACATTTAAAGGGTAGTGTAGAAATCAATTGGGGTTTAATGAGAAAAAATGGGGGTTTAAGATTTTTAATAAGATGTATTTAAAAGTGGGGGTTGAAGAGTTAAAAAGTGGGATTGATTAGAATAACTCAAAAGTTTTTTGATATTAAATATAAAAGTTTAAATAAATTTCATTAAAATTATAATTTTATTTAAAATTTCATCATAATTTTGTTAGCATTGTTTATTCAATTATTAAATTGTCGGTATATTTTTATTATTTTTTTACATATTTATGAAGAGACTCTAAATTAGTATTTAACTATTTTTTTCTAAATCCTTGCATAACTTTTTCATATCTAAATTTATATTTTCTAATAGACATGCCTAAAAATAAAAATAAATAAATTACAATAAAATTGATAAAATAAAAAATTACTAAAGTAGATAGTTATAGAAACCGAAATTATAGTGAGATAGTGTACCATCTTGGTTGTTAATCTTGATAAAATAAGAGAGTTTGATATATGTGTTTGAGTTAGAAAGATAAGTTTATAATATAAAAAGAGAATTTATATAAAGTTAAAAGCTTTAACTTATATATTCATATTTAATTTTTCTAATATTATATATCAGTAATAATCTTGACAGTCTTTTAAAATTTGAAAATACATTTTATACAAATTTCAAAATAAGATACTATAATTTAATTGTAATTGATTTTTAATACAATTAATTATAGACATTTAAGGGAATAATTTAACTTTGTATTTTCATTAAACTTGAATTTTCGTAAAAAACAAGAACTGGTATTTAAAAAAATAAAATAGATTGTATATATAAATATTTGAAAAGCTAATATTTGGTAATTAATTGTCTTTACATAAAATAGGACCTTTAAAGATTTAACCAAAATATTTGAGGCCTTATATGAATTTTAGGTTTAATATGTTAATGATGTAACATAGATTTTTGGGACTTTAAGAATTTTAAAAAAAAAATTAGAATCTTATCATATTTTAATTTGGGGCTTTAATAATAAAATATAAATTTTTATACCCTTACTAGAAGTTGGGGCCTTAGATAATTACCTTACTTATCTAGGGTAGAGATGGCAAAATCCGGGTGCGGGTGCGGGTTTTGCATTTCCGCACCCGCACTGGATTTAAAATTCCCTCCCCGATTCCCAAAAAATCTCTAGATTTTTCGAGTTTTCCCGGGTGCAGGTATATGCGGGTTTTGAGATTGTGTATACCGCACCCCGAAAAAAACCCGAATTTCCCCGGATTTTTTCCCAGTTTTTTCTTAATTTTTTTCATAAATACTTTGAGTTATACGGGTGTGGATGTGGGTGCAGGTTTTATTGGTAATATCGCACCCGGATCACACCCGGACTTTTTTAAAAAAAAAATCCCCGCACCCGGATTTTTTTCCCGCAAAATCCGGGTTTTTTTCACCTGGTTGTCCGGGAAAAATTACTCGGATTACCTGGGGTTTTTTGCCATCCCAAATCTAGGGGTTGAGCCGGGCCCCGATTCTGCATTTCCCAATATCTACACCACCTATCAAAGTATTGAAGATGTGCAAGTATTTAGAGAGCTTGCTTTTGTGTTGTGTGGGGCCAAATCAAATAATCCACCATTCTTTCAACAGTGAACTCGTTACTTCTCTTTGAACAATCGCCGTGATGAATTGCTATAATGTCAGTGGCTACAGCTTTTGCATGGACTTGGCATGGCAAGAGCAATAGGTTTCAAAGAAAAATGAGATAAAAATACGTCGAGGACAAGTGTTAGCAACTAACAACAGATTGCCTGACGCAGAATCTATCCACTCTATCTTCATCATCCTATTTTAGAATCTTCATTGTCCTAGCTATTTTACTGATGAAGTAATGGAATCAAATCTTTAATGGATAAGGTTGAAAAAGAATAATGTAAATTTTGTATTTTTTAGTTAGTGTAGTTTTAACTTTTAATTTTAACCAAGATATAGAAATTATGGTTTAACAATTAATAGATACATGGTGTTTTGATTTATTTTTATTTTGTAGAGAAGACTTTTCTAATCTGTACGCAGATAAAAACTTTATCTATTATTATATTAGAATTAATTTGCATTATCTTAATGTATTTTATTATTTTATTTATTAACTTATTTGTTTTTGTTAGTTTTTTCAGTATAGATAGTTAACAATAATTTAATTAAAAATAGTAAAGTAAAATGACCTTTCTTTGCCCAGCAAGATTGTCTAGTTTTCCCTTTGCTTGCCTATCTCAATAGGAAATTTGAAAAGTCTTCGATTTCAAAGGCTCAGCCAAAAGAGACACTTCCCCAGTCGAAGGAAGAACAAAAGATAGGTAGCCCTCAAGGAAAAGTGGTTGAGCAATCGATTAGAGCTACTTGACTAAAAGACGTGAGGAAGTGAGTGAAAATTGGAGAGGAAGATGACTATCTAAAGCCAATAGTCAGATAGGTCCTTGTAAGGCGAGCAAAAGGAAGTGATTCGACTTACCAATTCACATGAAAAAATGACAAAAAATAATGCATCTATTCCCCTTCGATATCTTTTATCGATAGTAGTTTTACTTTTTTTGCCTTAGTGGATCTCTCTCTCATTTAATAAAAGTCTAGAATATTGGGTTACTAATTAGTGGAATACTAGGCAATCCGAAATTTTCTTGAATGATATTCAAGAAGAGAGTAATCTAGATAAATTCATAGAATTAGAGGAATTATGCCCTTGATGACAACTATAGTCCTTCACACACTCTTCTGATACTGTACTTCACAGATACGATTAACTTAGCTAACCTAGTTTAATCAGTTATAACCAACGTCACTGTTATAGACTCATATAATCACTCAACTCTTTTAAACTTACATGACTCTAAAAACACTTATAAAACATATCTATGCATATACTCAACACAAATGAGCCATATACAATCTTAACTTACTCAAAGCATCAAGCTTTTACAAAGATACACAAAGCTTTTAACATATTCCAATTTGCTCTCTATGCTCTTTATTCTTGCGCTCTAATGTCTTGAATGTGTCCTCTATATAAGCTATGTGGACAACTGTATATAGTATAAAACATCAATTGCAATATTTACCAATAAGGATATTTATCAATCAAGATAATCAATGAAGATAAAACCTTATATAAAGCAAGTACTTCCAAAATAACTTCAATCAATTAATCAACTAGTTAATCAATCAATTAAATAATATAGGAATTCAAATAAAAAATCTTTTGGATAAATTAGGATACTTATCAATAAGATCCTAATCATATATGAGATTGACAATCAAGAGAAAAACTTTCATTGGGATACTTATCAATAATATCCTAACTATGAAAGTGATTTGTAATCAAGATAAACACTTATCAAAGATATCCTAATCATATATGTGATTGGCAATCAAGATAAGTTGGCAATCAAGATAAACACTTATAAAAAAAAATATCCTAATGAGCAATCAAGATAAAACTTCCATTAACAAAACTTACCAAAATAAATCATTTTTATTCTAGTGAAACTTTTTCTAGAATAAAAACTTCCTTGTGAGATAAATGGGATAACAACAAGATATCAACATTAATGTTTTTATCATATGATGACAAAATAAATATGATCACATGCATTGTATATGCATGATATGCCACGCGACACCAACAGTTTTATAATTATATTAGAGAAGCAATATGGTTGAAATGCTTTTTGATTTCTTATATTATTATTCATTTTGGCTTTATTAGTATATTTATATTATGCAATCAAATAATATAAGATTAATTAAGAGGTATAAAGTCTTTACCCATATAATTTTTTACCTGAGTGCGAGAACCCTCCTCCACTAGTGCTAGCAAATGAAAGCAACACAGGAGACATTTTTTTTATTTAATATGCTTTAAACTTGTAAAACTAAATCAAACTTTCTAAACCTACCTCTATATATTTTATAGCTAGCTATTGCACAGTGGATTGTCTAAACTATACATACATGCTCAGTGTTGGCAGTGGATGATGTTGACAATGCATTCTTTCTAGCTAGTTCAACCCCGTCAGAAACCTTTGTCTATTTCCACTGTCAATAAAATAATATAAGAATTAAGGCTAAAATATTCACAATCCAATCATTGTGGAAATACAACATAAAACAATTTCTCATCTCTTTATAAGTAAAATACAATGTAAACATATATATAAAAGAGGAGGGTCATAATTTCAATACAAGTAGTACTTGCTGACTACATTTCCACGAATCAGTTTGATGATCTGCTAGAACAACCTAATAATCTCAAAGCTTTGGTATCTTCCACTCAAACTGAGCAGCAACACCACCAACTGAAAATCAGCAAAGATAAAAATGTGTAAAGATGAAGTACAAAAATTGATATTATTTGATTGATTGACTAAAAAAACTGATATTATTGATGGGTACCAATGTCAAGTATTAATTTGTTGTCTTAAAGATGAAGAATCAACAGTTATTATATTGATTGATTGACTAATGAAGCACATATTACAACTTTATATAATTCAACAGTACTAGGCTTACAACTTTTATATAATCTAAATCTTACAATCCGATGTGGCAATCTATATGCCAAAAATTCACTGAAAGAGAAAAAAAAGATGAAAGTTACATCTCCAATAAGATTTTGCCATATAAATTGTCGAATCAGATTGTAGAGTTTGAATTGTATAAATTTTGTAAGTTTAGCGTTACTTTAAATAATTATATTATTGCTAAAAGTTAAAGCAACTCTAACTCACGGTTACTCATTACTCTAATTAATTGTCTAACAACTTGTTACAATCTAAGTGACTATAACAAACAATAACATTACTAAAATATCTTCAATATCATTGAAATTACAAAATTATAGAACTATCCTTTTAGAATCTATTTTTGACCTTAGATTGAACCAAACGAGCAACTTTCCCATTTACTTCAATTTTTGTTAATTAAGATCTAAAAAGAGAATTGTGACTTACAAGCTTTCTCTTTGTTGAAAATCTAAATCTTATTATCCATGTCTCTTGATCTAGGGAAATCAGCTTAGTTAAACCTAACACATCTCTCATGTGCTCATTCACTAGTGAATAATTTAAATTCAACCTTCTGAAGCCTGAGAGAGCTGTGGTAGTGGAGTTTGAAGTTTAGGGATTGCTCAATCATCACTGATTAGTCAAACAAAAAGTGTAAAACAACAAATTAATAGATTCTTCAAAAGCCTGTAAAACATCCAAATAAATAAAAAATCTAAAGAAAGCATAACACAATACTGTGAATAGATGCAAGAATTTCAACTCAATCTAATTTAAAATCGAGAGTACAGTATCGTAAAGCAAAGGGGGGACTTGCATTGTGTGTTTTCTACAGAAAATGTATTATAAATGCATAGTTGCTCTCTCCATAACTCTTATACATTTCTACAAAAAATAAAAATTGTACTTATTGTTCTTCTCTTTTGTGAAGTCTGTGGCTCAACTTGTGTAGTGTAAGCAGACATATGGCACCGACGCACAACTAGATCTGTGTAAGAGCGTCAAGGTACAATATCAAAGCTCGAAGGCAACGACATTAGACATCAAAGGCAGTGACTTGGCACCATCAAGTAATGAGTGCTGCGCAAGAGAGTAGAATTCTGTACAGGGATGCAAGTTTTGGATCTAGAATACGCATGAAGGTAGAGAGTTTGCACCGGAGCATGAGTCGGTTTTCTAGTACAATTAGGATTTCTTGGCATGCAAGTTATTGGCCTATAACTCTTGGATATAAATAAGGGTCGTGTTTTCAGTGTAAAAAGAGATATGAAAAAGTCTAAGAGAATAGAGGAAAGAAGAGAGTTATGGTTTAAAAAGATTGGGAATTTCTTAAAGAGAAAGAAACTAAGTTCTTCTTCCAGTTGTCCTTGTAAACACTCTTGTATCTCTTGTTTATCACTATAGTGGATTGATTATCATCAGCAACTGGAAGTAGGATCACGTTTTGTGGTCACTTCCAGTATAAATTCTCATGTCATTGTGTTCTTTATTTATTCTTTGTTTGGGTGTGTGCTTGAAACTCGTAGTTTGATTCCATATCAAAGCCGTTTGTGAGTGTGTGTGTCACTCTTCTTCACAACAAATTGGTATCACAGTCTGGTTACGACTAATTTGGGGTTCTTTGGTGGTTTAAGTTCTTAGCATGGTAGGTGTTTGATAAAAGTCCTGAGTTATATTTATACAGTACGAGAGGTGTTTGACAAAATTCCTCTGATAGCTACATCAACTACCAAGCATGAGATTGAGAAGTTTGATAGTAGCAACGACTTTGCTATTTGGAGAATGAAGATGTTGGCTTTGCTTGCCAACTTAGGAATGGATGAAGTGCTTGAAGGTGAAAGCAATATACCGGATAACTACAGTGTTGAGAAGAGGAGCGACATCATGAAGAAGGCATACAAAACGTTAATTTTTTGCTTGAGTGACAAGGTGTTGAGGCAAGTCTCGAAGATGAAAACTATAGCTAAGGTACGGTTAAAACTTGAAAGCCTTTACATGACTAAAAATTTATCTAGTAGATTATATTTAAAAGCTAAATTCTTTACATTCAAAATGGCTAAGGATGAGAACTTACAAGACCATGTTGATGAATTAAACAAGCTATGCTTATATTTAAAAAATAGACAAATAGAATATGATGATAAGGATAAAGCTTTGGTACTATGACATTCTCTTCCAAAATCATGTGAGATGTTTGCAGATATTTTGAAGCATGGTACATTGTCGCTTAATGGTGTAATTGGTGCATTAAATTCGAAAGATCTCCAAAGGAAAAATAAGTTGGGTGAACACTTAGGTGAAGGGTTGCATGTCAGAGGTAGGAGTGATAAACGTGACCATAAAGGCAAGTCACACTCAAGGTCGAAGTCAAAGGAAAAGAAAGTCGTAAAATGCTTCTACTATCACAAGAAGGTGCATATTAGGAGGCTTTGTCCCAAAAGAAATAAGAACAAGAAAGGAAAAGAACCAGAAAAAGGTGATGCTACTATTGTGACATGCTTGTCATGACTACAAAAAAATCGGAGAAGCAATAGGTCTTGGATTTCTGTTGTTCGTTTCATATGACGTCGAACAGAAGTTGGTCTGAATTATATGAGAAGATTGATGGCAAAAAAGTTTTGCTGGGTAAAAATAAAACTTGTAGTGTGGTGGGCATAGGGATAGTTCGGATAAAGACTCATGATGGCAGGGAAAGAGTTTTGACTACTATGAAGCATATTTCGAAGTTGAAGAGGAACTTGATTTCACTCAGACCAAGAAGAAAAAAGGGGAAAAAGGAAGTCAAGTCTAAGCACATATGGCATGAAAAGGAAATCCGATTTCGGTATGCTTGACTCCAATGGCTACAGTTAGAAAGGAGAAAATGACACCTTGAAAGTTACAAGAGGATCCCTAGTTGTAATGAAATGTGTGAGGGACAATGGTTTATATATTCTCCAAGGTAGCACTATAATTGGATAAGTGGGTACGATATTGGGCATGGATGATAAAGCCTACTTATGGCATAAGAGGCTTGGCCATGTGAGTGAAAGAGGACTAAGAACTGTTGAAACAAGGATTGCTGTATGGAGACAAGTTAGAAAAATTGGAGTTTTGCAAGCATTGTGTGCTTGGAAAGGAAATAACGGTAAGATTCGCTTCCATATCTTATATAACAAGGGAAACTCTTAGTTATGTCCATTCTGATCTATGAGGTCTATCTAAGCATGCAGCTTTAGATGAATGTAGATACTTGATATCCATAATTAATGACTACTCAAGAAAGGTATGGGTGTATATCTTGAAAACTAAGGATGAGGTACTCTAGAAATTTAAAGATTGAAAAAAGATGGTTGAAGTCCAAATAAGTAGGAAAGTTCAGAAGCTTAGAACTAATGATGGTTTCGAGTTCTTGAATGAAGAGTTCAACCGATTTTGCAACAATGAGGGAGTGGTGAGACACAAGACGGTATCTGGGACACTCAGCAAAATGGCTTGACTGAAATGATGAATAGAATGCTTCTTGAGAATGTTAGATGCATGTTGTTGAGCGTTGGCATGCCCAAGAAGTTTTGGGAAGAAACAGTCAACACAGTAGCACACTTGATCAATAGATGTCTGACTGCGACTATTGGTTTCAAGATACCCGAAAAAGTATGGACAGGTTCGCCTTTTAGCTACAGTTATTTGAGGGTGTTTGGTTATGTGGCATATGCATATATCAAGCAAGGTAAGCTAGAGCCAAGGGTGAGAAAATTCATTTTTATTGGTTATCCAGATGGTGTAAAAGGGCACAGATTATGTTGGCAAGAGTCTAATATTTCAAAGTGTTTCACAAGTAGAGATGTCACTTTTAGGGAGTCAGAGTTCTATTTTGAGGGTTGTTCAAAACCTCAGTTGAAATCTAGTGAGAATGCTACAGATGCAGGTAGAGTTGGGACTGAGGTGAATCTCCATGATGCTGAAGATTCTCAAAAAGAAAAGGCAGGTGAAGCAGATGAACATGATGACACTAATTGAAAGACTATCAACTAGCAAAAGATCGTGTTAGGAGGACAACAACAGCACCAGTGAGGTATGGTTACGCTAATCTTATAGCTTATACACTATTTATAGAGGAGGATATTGATGGTAATGAGCCTAGAAGCTATAGGGAAGTGATGGCTAGTAGAGATAGAAGTTATTGGCAGTAAGTAATGACAGAGAAAATGGATTCTTTGAATAAGAATCATACCTAGATCTTGGTCGGTACTAATACTAGACAGAAGGTAGTAGATTGTAAATAGGTATTTAAACGGAAAGAAGATGCTAGTGGGGAAGGAAAGCTTAGGTATAAGGCTATGTTGGTGACAAAAGGATTCACACAAAAGGAAGACATTGATTTCAAAGAGGTTTTCTCTCCTATCGTAATACAAGCATAGATCAGAGTACTACTGGCTCTAGAAAACCAGTTCAATATAAAATTAGAGCAGATTAATGTCAAAACCATGTTCCTTCATGGTAATTTAGAGGAAATGATTGTGATGGCACAACCAAAGGGTTTTGTGAAAGTAGGAAGTAAAGATAAGGTGTGTTTGTTGAAGAAATCCTTGTATGGCCTCCAGCAGTTACCAAGGCAATGGTATTTGAAGTTTGATAAGTTCATGATCAAATATGGATATATCAAAAGTAAATATGATAGTTGCGTATATGTCAAGTGGTTGAAAAATGAAGTTGATACATGTTGATTGCATCGACGAACATGGAAGAAATTCGAAAACTGAAAATGCAGCTGAACAAGGATTTGAGATGAAAGATCTGGATGGTCCTCAGAAGATTTTGGGGATAAAGATCAGTAGAGATAAAGATAGAGGCTTGTTATTTCTTTCTCAATATGACTACATACTCAAAATACTTGAGAAGTTTAACATGGCTGGTGCAAAGAAGGTATAGTCTCCTTTGGCAGCTCACTTTAAACTTTCATCGTCACAGTCTCCTACTACAAATGTAGAGAAAGAGGAGATGGCTAAAATTCTTATGATAGTGCTGTTGGAAGTTTAATGTACTCCATCATGTGTATAAGACTAGACTTGGCGTATGTAACTAGCTTGGTAAGTCGTTTCATAGCAAATCCGGGTAGATACCATTGGGAAGTTTTCAAGTGGATATTCAGATATCTCAAGGGTACTTCGAGCTATAGGTTAGTATACGAGAGGAGCAAAGATATGGATGAAAAGCTGATGGGTTATGTGGATAGAGATTTTGTGGATCATCTTGATAAAAGAAGGTCGTTAATCAGTTATGTGCTCACGTTATTTGGTTGCACCATTAGTTGGAAAGCCAATTTGTAATAAGTTGTGGCTCTTTCAACATTATGGCTGCAAGGGCTTGTTGGTGAGTTTGGTGTCAGACAAGACAAGGTAAAAGTGTTTTGTGATAACTAAAGTGCAATACATTTAACTAGCCAAATGTATCATGAGAGAACCAAACATATAGACATCAAGCTGCATTTCATCAGGGATGTCATTACTGAAGGGAAGGTTTCAGTAGTTAAAATTTACACTGAATGAAATCCAGCAGATATGATCACTAAGCCCATTACTAGTGTCAAGTTCAACACTTGTTTGGATTTGATACAAGTAATGGATGGACCATTTTAGCTTGAAGGTGGATATGACTAGAATCTATTATGGTGGTTTATAGTTCGGAACACAAACTTGATTTAAGGTGGAGATTTTTGAAGTTTGTGGCTCAACATGTGCAGTGCAGGCAGCCATATGGCATCAACGCACAACGAGATCTACGTAGGGGCACAGGTTGTGGGTCTAGAATACACATGAAGATAGAGAGTTTGCGCCGAGGCGCGAGTACTGCAACACAGGAGTGTGAGTCAATTTCCTAGTACAATTAGGATTTCTTAGCATGCAAGTTATTAGCCTATAACCCTTGGATATAAATAAGGGATGTGTTTCCAGTGTAAAAAGAGATCTGAAAAAGTTAGAGAGAAGAGAGGAAAGTGAGAGTTAGGGTTTAGAGAGATTGGGAGTTTCTTGGAGAGAAAGAAACTAAGTTCTTCTTCTAGTTATCCTTGTAAACACTCTTGTATCTCTTGTTTATCACCATAGCAGATTGATCATCACTAGTAATTGGACGTAGGATCACGTTTTGTGGTCCGAATTAGTATAAATTGTTGTGTCCTTGTGTTCTTTATTTACTCTTTATCTAAGTGTGTGCTTAAAATTCCAAGTTTAATTCTACATTAAAGTCGCTTGTCAGTGTGCATGCCACTCTTCTTCACAACTCTTCGATTCCTCTTCCACAGTTTCCCAAAACAAAACTTCTCAAAACTAAAAATGAAAAAAAAAAAAAAAAACTTAGTCAATTTGCCATGGAAAGCAAAACGCTGGAGTCATTAGTCTCCTGGAGCTAGAGAGCAGCATCGTTAGTCTCCAGTGGGCAGATAGAGAGGTAAAATGGAACGAAAAAAATGACTAAGAATTACACAGGTTCATTTGAAAAGATAAAAGGTAATTGTCCTCTCTAATTAGAGAAGAGGTTTGCTGATTAGGGATAGCCTAAGATATATTTGTTGGTCTTAATTTTACGAAATTTTATTTGAAAAGGGCTTAAAGAGAATAATAATACTCATTTAAACTCTGCATGAGAATAGGCAATTATTATATCGCATAAAGGTCCAACCAATGGACGGACACTATGTATACCTAGTGAATTAGGAGTATTATATGTTTTAGTCCAAACCATAAAACGTGTAAAACATGAAACATAATTCTAAAGGACTCTAGTTAAGTTCACAGCAATACAAATTATGTAACCAAAATAAGGAAATTAGAATCTTTCTCCTTGTAATGTATTTCAGCTCGAGATTATATACACGTATGCCAGACATGCTATAGTTGCGTGTTGAAGGGACAAAACACTTCTTAATACAAGTTAATTAGAATCTGTTTGATACACTCCAAGGATATGCCACGGAATGTCGTTAAATTCAGACAAATCCTCATGTGGTTTGATTGATAGTAAACTCTCTCTATAGATATGAACTTCAGTCCAAACACCATTGATTTCAAGATCTCTCAACTCATCACTATGAGGATCATATAATAGCAATTCCCCATTATCTGCTTCCATGAAAATTTGACCATTTTTCCATAATCCCCGTGGCTCACTGATTTTTAAAATAGGTCCAACACTAAATTTATTAATCCAAGACATATCCTCATCCATAACCCATATGTCAAAATTATTTTCATTTTTATCAAAAACTAGAAGAGAGAGAAAGTTATTATCCAATTGAAGTGTTATATGTGCTCTATAACGATCAATGCCTTCTGGTCCTTTTATCTCGTAAAATACCTCTTTGTCCATATGAAACGAAAGGATCACAATATTATAGTTATTTTCAGTTCTTGCTAACCAATAACAAGTTCCATTCACGTATATGCTATCAGAATTTAAATTACGCACATAATAATTTTTCAATTGATCAGCTTCGAAACTTCTCCAAGAATTAGTTCTCAAAGAGAACAAGGTAACACGTGAGTATAGAGAACAAATATGCATATCATCATCCCATAAGGTACGCATGCAAACCAACTTATAATCATTAATTTTAGGATCCAATCCAAAACCGATATTAACAAAGCGAGTCTCATTATAACGTGGAAGAACAGTTCCACATCTGGGGAGAACTCTAGATTCTCTGGTGGCGATATTCAACAAAAAGAATCGTCCATTTTCTACCGAATAGAAAATAGATAAGCCATCATAAGGACCAGAAATTTGTACACCAGCTCCGCGTACGGGTACTATAGAGTCAAGGTCTTGATATGATATATCGGTTAATGTCTCATCAGGAAACAAAACATATTTTGGTAGCTGAGTAGCATAAAAAAAATAGTTAACGAGAATGCAAATATTCTCATCGTTTAAATTTTTTTCGTAATGCTTGGAAATAAAAGTAGGGTTTCTAACTAAATAATACCAACTCTTAGAAATGCACTTGAATCGCATAAGAGATTTCACTGGTAGCTTCAATAGAATATCCAGTATCAAATTTGCAGGCAAATTGGAATTGCTTATCAACATCACTTCTCACTCTCCCTCTCAATTTTGGTTCTAAATTCAATCTGAATTTTTCCCTACAATGAAAATTTACAGAATTATGGAAAACACACAATCGTAGATTGTTATGAAAATTAATATCAATGGCAGTGTTTAATTTGATAATGATGATAGTCATAAATATACATAGAGAAGCTTATGAGAACCAAATAACACTACTTAAACAATTGCATGACACTATTCTCTCAATTCCCTAATCGTGGCCAGAAACCATACTGGCTATCTTTATCAACCAAAACAGATGATTCATGATATGATAAAATTAAAATGAGAAATAAATTAAATGGAGTTGCAAATTACGCTATCAAACATTAATAAGAAGATAATTGAGGGGGAAAAAACTGTTATGACAAATAATAATTGATTTTTTTTTTTTTTTACATATACAAGAATTTCATCTGGAAGAATATGTACAGTTTTGTTCGGATTTTTGGCTTCGTAATTCATTGATGACAATTCTCCCGACAAGAATCTAAACTTAATAGTGATGCTAATGAAATTATACACTTGTAGCATTCATTCCAATCCATAATTATAAAACAAAGTTCCGCTCCATAAACTCATAAACTCATATGCCTTAAATCTCTTTTCATTCATGTAGACTTGATAATTTTGATTAAGTTGCTTGAAGTGCGTCATGATATATTTCTTTGGTACAATAGGAGATTTATTTAGACAAAAATTATATATAATTGAAATCAAGAAAAAACAAATATACTTAATTTCATACCTCATCTTAGTTATGATATAACTGGTAGGTAACATTAAGAGACGTGGCATGACATACCAACAAATATTTCCTCCACCATATCAAGTTTCTTGATAATTAACTGGCCGGTCCTGCTTCATAATTTCATCGAAGCTAGCCTTCATTTATTGTTGGAAAAATTAAGCAAGCCTCGCTTTTCATGAAATGATCAAAGTCAATTAGAAGAAGAAAATGATTATATATAAATGGATATGATGCATATAAATTGCGAAAAATGAGCAAAGGGAAATTATGGATAAGAAATAATTTTGGCGATCTAGTTGACTGCGATGATTGCGATCAACTTGCGGTTGGTTTTTGATCCTGAAACCATATGCTCCGCGCATACACTCCATGGAAGGTGTGTGAAATTAACGCTTTTATTATTAAAAATTTAGTTAATTTGATTAACAACAGTGAAAATATATTCTTGTAGGTTTGATTAACGAGTCAAAGTATATTCTTGGCATTTCTAAAACATGAGACGTATACAAAGCATAAAGCGTCATGTATCAGATATGTTCTGCATATTTCACAAAAGTTCGCTAAAAATTGGAAAAATTTATGCAGAAATTAACTGAAAGAAAATAAATTTAATACATACAAATTTTTAGATATAAATTGTATATGTAATAATTAAAAAGAATATTCAACCGAATGAGCAAGAATAATTATTTAGCAGTCCTGAATTACTGTGAGATATATATATTCCTCCAATATTTTTAGAAAATTCTCTTTGACAGTAAATTAGAATGTAATATTAAGGCTTCCATGTAGAGAATTTTTTCGGACGCCAGCTACTAGCCTACTAGTCACGCATGAGACCATCAGAGAAGAAAAAAGGAAACAAATATACTTCATGTAATTTTCAACTGATCAAGCTCAAAATCTAAAGGAGGATCACAAGATATTTATTACTCTTCTAAAACACATTTTTAAAAATTTCCAGTAGTCGACCACTTTACTGGAGAATAGCGAGAATTTTCAAGAAAGTCAGAGATATAATCATTGTCGACCTAATCTTCAGAAAACCTAAAGAACGGCTATTATTGTCCTAGGTTTATGAAATTGGAGTACACCTTATAAAAAAAAAATTTGCCACTGAATGCTGAAGATCAATCTGTTAGAAGATTGGACTCTATAATAACTTGTCTTAAGGGGTTGAATCTGGCCTTCAGATGAATGTTTTTTTTCATGCCTTGACTTTGATTTTTTTTATTACCTAAATACTGCTCAGGAATTAGTCTTCATTATTAGGTTCTTGTTCATGCAACGTTGACTTGTTGCTGTCTGTGCTAGCCACTGTTCACCTTTACTTATCACGCTACTGTTCAAGGGTCATTGTAGCAGAATATAAAGAGTCGCTATAGCATACAACACTTCCTATAATCACCATAGCAATTACTGTTGTACGCTGTTAATTGTTTGGGCTATGTTGTTGCTGCCTTGGGAGTTTTTTTTCGTCAACTTTGGGTGGTTAGTTTTACTATGTTTTGTAGTTTACATATAATCTGGTTATTTGTTTGAGAACGAAATTACGAAAACACAATTTTACAAAACCTTAGGCAGTTTGGTGGTCTTCTTTACTAAGTAGGAGACTCTCACTAACTAACAAGTCCGGCTGTGGTACATCAGATGTACCGTACAACAAAAATTTTGTATAAAAATCGTAACTGATGAATAAAAGTAGTAAAAAATTATATAAAAGTTATAATTATAATTATATAAAAGTTGTAAATCAGTAAATAAAAAAAATCGTATTACAACTTTTATATTACTTATTTATAACTTTTATATACCTATTTATGATTTTTATACAAATTGATGTGTTGTACATCGTATGCACTTAAGCAAAATCCCTAACTAAAGTAGTATTGTTCCATTGGAATTTATAAAACGTTTCCTTGGCCGTTCGTGGCGAGAGACATCGTCACAAATCACAATTACTTTCTGGACTATTAATTGTTCCATAAAAACTTTGCGTTTGGTATTGTTGTTGTACAGCACCTTTTGGCTTCTGATATTGGCAAAATCTATTTTGGCACTCCACTCCAAATTAATCACTCTTTCATGAATCATCACTTACTCCCCCACTCTACTAATATTTATACGCAAGGCAACCCCTCTGTCCTGTCCACTGTCCACAAATTCCAAATCACCTTCCTCTTACGCAGTGGGAGTGACAACAAACTGGCTTGCTGACTTTGCCCAAACTTTTTAAAGAAAAGGTACAGCCACAGGGTTCACCAATTTTCGACATTAGACACTTGAATTTGGACATTAAAAAATGTATGAAAATGAAATCCGAGCTCAAATTTAATATTTAACTGCAATTGCAATACTAAATCTGAGTTTATGTTGTGAAACTTTTGTTAAAAATAGAAATAAATGATATTTTAAAAAATAAATTAATATTTTCTGTCATCATAAAGTAATGAGTGAAAAGATATTCTTTTAATTTGAAGCAAATTGGAATTGGTCGGTTTACAATGCTTTGTATGTTGTTGTGGTAGAGAAAAGGATAAGTTTCCGTAGAAATTAGATCGTGCAAGAGGGAGTGATGACAAGAACGATTGAAAATTTTCCAAGACATGTGATTATGGAAACTGTCAAGATTGTCCACCAAATCTTTGACGCGATATTTCAAGTGTGTTTGTAAGTATTGGCATGCTCTACTTAAAAACTACAATTTCATTTCAAAAACTATAATGAAAATAATATTCGAATCATTATTGACTAATGAAATTGTAAGTAATGTTGATCGAAGACGTGAATTGGGTGTGTGTTCCTTCATGAAACACCAACAGATTTATAAAATAATTAAAGAGAGAGATTCCAAATCTTGAATTGATTATGGGTCCATATGTTCCGTACATCCGAAGATTATGCACAATCGTGATTATGAGTGAGATTTTATTAGGATTTTTAGGAGTTATATTAGGGGTCCAGGAATGATTAGTTATTTAAATAAGTTGTTAAGATAAGTTATTATTTTAATTATCTTTATTTATTGGGAATAGTTAGAATACAGCTACGCCGGTACTTCAGCAACTATTCACTACTGTAGCAGAACTATAGCAAGGGCAACTGCATGGATGACACTTGGCAGCAAACTAGCAGAAAAGACAAGAAATGAAGAAAGCCTACAACCGGTTTCAGCAACAGGTTATGTTCCTGCCCGTGTGCTACAGTACTCCTGCCAATTTTATATTATTATTCTAATATAGTTTTGAAATAATATAATAAGGAAAATTGTATTATTTGCTTAAGATTTAAAGATATTATTTTAAACATATTTAAGATTTCATAAAACAAAATTAAGATAATATAATATGAAAAATTGTATATTATATTATAAGAAAAGAAATTATTCCTGATAGCTCTCAAGTAATTAAGTATATTGATTTTATTAAATTTGTATAAATTAAAATTGGGTATTATATCTAAAATAATATATTACAACTATTAAAGAAAAAAATATAAATAACAAAAGAAATCAATAAATAAAACAATAAAATAATAATCGTGAACAAGAAATAAAATTCGTAAATTGTAAGTAAAAACTAGTAAATGAAATTACTATTTATAAAATAAAAAGTAGATGTTACTTTCGAAGAAAACTTTTAAGTTACTTTTACAAAAAATGATCTATCTACTATGCAAGTATATAAAATAAATAAATATAAATATTATAAATATAAATAGTTTTTAATAACTGAAACCTCCAATTTTGTATATAGATATAAAGAAATGAAAAAAAAAATTGTTATTACTCTTCAAAGGCTATTATCATCAACTGATAAACATATCTATGAAAAAATTTATATTTAAAACAATAAAAGTTATAAAATAAAATTTGTCAAAAAAATTTTTTTATGTTATTATTATTTGTAATTACGTATACAAGTCATAAATAAGTGTATAAAAATTATAAAAATGTTCATAAAAGTTGTAAGTGAACATCTAAAAGTCGTAAACAAGCATACTACTCATCAAAAAGAGAGCTATCCAAAATTTTACTATTACATATACAAGTTATAAACAGATGTATAAATGTCATAAATATCTTAAAAAATATTGTAAACGAATATATAAATATTGTAAATGACTTATGCTAAGAAACCGTGAATTGCAATTTTGCAGTTTAGTCGTTAACGGATATATAAAAGTCGTAAATGAACTTATAAAAGTCGTAAATCAACACAAAAAGTCATAAACAAGGTTACTTTTTATTTTAAGGGAGAGATGTGGAATTCCAATATATATA
>SNVD02004200.1:0-19037 GCA_013180625.2 Boswellia sacra
TTTTCACTTCCCTTCTTATCTTTGATCTCCAAGTCAAATTTCTGTAAAAGGAGTATCCACCTGATAAGCCTTGGTTTTGCATCTTTCTTTGTGAGCAAGTACCTCAAAGCTGCATGATCAGAATAAACGGTTACTTTAGTACCAATCAAATAAGATCGAAACTTTTCTAAAGCAAATATAACCGCTAGCAGCTCTTTTTCAGTGGTAGAATAATTAAGTTGAGCATCATTTAAAGTCCGAGATGCATAGTAAATGGCATGTGGGATTTTGCCCATTCGTTGACCCAAAACAGCACCCACAGCGTAGTCACTTGCATCGCACATGATCTCGAATGGATGATTCCAATTCGGAGATTGGATTACTGGAGCCGAAGTCAATAGTTCCTTCAGTTTCTCAAATGCCTCTTTGCATTTCTCATCAAATTCAAAGGCCACATCATTCTGCAATAATCTGCATAGGGCAATGCTATCTTCGAGAAATCTTTGATGAATCTACGATAAAAACCTGCATGACCAAGAAACGAACGAATATCCTGCACACTTGTGGGAGGTGGTAAGGAACATATAAGATTTATCTTGGATTTATCAACCTCTATACCCTTAGCAGAAATAACATGTCCCAAAACTATACCCTGATCTACCATAAAATGACATTTCTCCCCATTCAGAACACGGTTAGTTTCTATACATCTTTGAAGTATAAGGGTAAGGTTGTCAAGGCATTTATCAACAGAATCACCAAAAACACTAAAGTCATCCATAAATACCTCAATAATGTTCTCAACATAATCAGAGAAAATACTTAACATACACCTTTGGAAGTGGCAGGGCATTTTTTTTGTTGCAAAAGACCGAATGGCATGCGTCGATAGGCAAAGGTACCAAATGGGCATGTGAATGTAGTTTTCTCCTGATCCTCAGGGGCAATGACAATCTGATTATATCCTGAATAGCCATCAAGAAAACAATAATGAGAATGACCTGCTAATCTCTCCAGCATTTGAGCAATGAATGGCAAAGGAAAGTGATCCTTGCGAGTTGCAGAATTGAGCTTTCGATAATCAATACAAACTCGCCACCCGGTTTGGATACGAGTGGAACTAGCTCATTATTGTCATTCTTAACCACCGTAACACCAGATTTCTTCGGAACAACTTGGACTGGACTCAGCCACTTGCTGTCCGAAATTGGATAAATCACACCCACATCTAACAATTTTAGGATTTCTTTCTTGACACCTTCCATCATGGGAGGATTCAACCTCCGCTGTGCTTCTCTAGTGGGCTTGGATCCCTCTTCTAACCAGATGCGGTGCATGCATACGGCTGGACTAATACCTTTGATGTCAGCGACTGTCCACCCAATAGCCGTTTTGTGATCTCGGAGCACTCGGATGAGTTTCTCTTCTTGTAATGGTGCAAGACCCTTTGCTATTATGACTGGCAAAGTATCTTTCTCACCTAGGAATACATGCTTCAAATGATCTGGAAGAGGCTTAAGCTCCAAGGCAGGTGCTTTCATTACGGCAGGTAGAAGTTTCTCATTAGATAAAGGCAATTCAATGTACGAAACATCATACCTGTTTGTGGTGATAGCTATAGTCTCATCCAAGCTTGCCACAGCTTCCTCCACTTCTTTAGACACTTATATCAACTTCCTCGATTCTCTGGAATTTTCTGCCCCAATGTGCTCACTAATGGCTACTTCCAATGCATCCTTGCGAGTTAACTCAAAAAGTTGTTGTGCCAAAGAATCAATACATCAACTGCAAAAACAGAATGCAAGTCACTAGGGTACCTCATTGCCTCAAAAATATTGAAACGAATCACCTCGCCATCAAACTTCATGGTGAGAGTGCCATCATGAACATCAATCTTCGTTCGGGCAGTTTTCAAGAATGGCCTCCCCAAAAGAATCGGTGTTGGATTGGGAGATGTCTCATCCTCCATTTCTAGAACATAGAAGTCTGCTGGAAAAACCAATTGATTCACCTGCACAAGCACATCTTCCACAACTCCCTTGGGATATGCATTAGAACGATCAGCAAGTTGAATTACAATACCAGTTTCCGCAAGGGGTCCAAGGTTCAAGGAAGCATAAATTGAATAGGGCATGACATTAATTGATGCTCCTAAATCTAACATAGCTCTTTCAAAATTGGTATTGCCAATGGTGCATGGAATGGTGAACGTACCTGGATCTTTGCATTTCGGAGGAATTTTTCTTTGCAATACAGCTGAAACATTTTCCCCACACTTACCTTCTCATTTCCTTTCAACTTCCTCTTGTTGGTGCATAACTCTTTGAGAAATTTTGCATAACGAGGCACTTGCTTGATAGCATCCATAAGTGGTATGTTTACCTCGATCTTGCGAAAAGTTTCCAGGATTTCTTGTTCTTATTCCTCCTTCTTTGATTTTGCAAATCTGCTGGGAAAAGGTAGAGGGGTAACATATGAATGAATGGAAGTTTTAGGATTTACCTTAGAAGTGGATGTTTTGTTCATGGTGGAAGTGGTGTCTTCCCCTTCATCATCTTGTGATTTCTTTGGTGGAATCTCTAATTGCTTTCCACTTCTCAAAGTTACAGCACTAGCATTTTCTCTTGGATTGATCACTGGCTGAGATGGCAATTTTCCTGAGCTTTGACTCTCAAATTTGCTCATGTTAGTGGCCAATTGTCCTATTTGGCTTTCCAGGTTTTGGATACTTGCCCTAGTTTCCTGCTGAAATTGCAATGTGTTAGTGGCAAGTGCTTTAACAATATCCTCGAGAGACGTACCTGAATTTTGTGGAGCTGGTTGCGGTGTTGGTTGTGTTACTGGTGGTGGTTGTGCTTGAAATGGTTGCTGCACCCTTGGTTGATTTAAACCTGGTGGCCGATTTTGTATAGCATTTGGAGCGATTGGTTGACGATTCCCATATCTCAAATTAGGGTGATCTCTCCATCCCGCATTGTAAGTATTGGAGAAAGGGTCATACCTTTGCCTTGGTTGTCCTGGAAATCCACCCATGGCATTGGCTTGTTCTGTATCTCCTTCTTGCAAAGTTTGACACATGTCGGTTGGATGGTCTATGGCAGAACATACTCCACATGCATAAGATTGCTGCATATGTCCTACAGCCATTTTTTTTACAAGAGAGGTAAGTTCAGAAAGTTGATGTTCAATGTTGAAGTACTTACCTCATTTACTCTTTTTGGTAGTTGTGGCTCAAATTGACTGCTGAATTGTTGGGAGTTCGCTGACATATCACTAATCAAACGTCTTGGTCCCCAAAAAAGAGAAAAACCAAGAAAAAAAAAAAAGCCCCCCACTCGGTGTTTTATTAAATAGTGCTCCACCACTAGCAGCATCAATGATACTCCTTTCCATTGGTAAGAGACCCTCATAGAAATATTGAATTAGGAGTCCATCACTAGTTTGGTGGTTTGGACAGCTAGCACATAACCTTTTAAATCTCTCCCAATATTCATGAAGTGATTCTCCTTTGTGTTGTCGAATGCCACTAATATCTTTTCTAATATTTGTAACTTTCGAGGCTGGAAAGTATTTCTCCAAAAAGAGTTTACTCATCTCATTCCAAGTGGTAATGGTACCTGGTAGTAGATAGTATAGCCAATCTTTTGCCGAATCTGCTAACGAGAATGGGAAAGCTCTAAATTTAATTTGCTCTTCAGAAACGCCGGTTGGCTTCATACTTGAGCATACCACAAGAAATTCTTTAAGGTGTTTGTTCGGATCCTCTCCTGCAAAACCATGAAATGTAGGCAAGAGATGAATCTGTCCAGATTTTAGTTCAAAATCTATCTCAAAATTGGTGCTTATGCATAGCGGTTGTTGATCAATAATTGGAGCCGCTAACTACTTAAGAGTCTGATCGTTTTCCATCGCCATTGCTTCCGATTCAGATTTGATTGAACTGCAAGAAGATGGGAGGGAAGTGTGTCGTGCACGGTCAAATTCTGGAGGTGGAGTTGAAATTGACCGATTTAGCCTTAAATTCGAGGATTGGAGAAACTCCTTAATTCTCTTAAGTCGTTGATCCGCTTCTACCTCGGACATAAAAGCGGACATAAAAGCCTAAACACAAACAATCAGGAAATAACAATCAAGAATCAGTAGTAAAAACAGAATAACAAATTGATTAGAAAATCAATCCCCGGCAACGGCGCCAAAACTTGATGCGTTCGAAACTAGCAAGTATACTAGTCGCACAAGTAATAAAGTGATAAGTAAGATATCGTTCCCACGAGGATTGATTCTAATTGAATTTGCTATTTCCAGCAACAATAAACTAAACAGGGGGGATTTTTGTTGAATGATTTACTAAATGAAATAAGAATGCAAGTAAAGAATAACAAAACAAAAAGTAAATTTGAATGGAAAATCAATGGGAGAAAGCTGGTTAAGGGATCCTTCTCTACCACAAGATATGGATTTGCGAATTAATTCTAGAATTGTCATCTAATTACAGCATTGAAGTTATCAACCGTAGATAATAACAAGCTCTATTACCCCAATCTTTCCGTACTTTGTTGTTAAAGAAAACAAGCTCTTTATTTAATCTCTATCCATTAAACAACCTAGAACAAGCTCTCTGAGTTTAATTCAATGGAGGCATTATGATAAGAAAGATAGGTTGATCTAAGCAATAAACACACAAGCTCGGATTATTTAACTTAGGTTATATTCTCCAATTGTAATCTCTGATCACAATTTTGCTACTAATGATTAGAAATTCAAGCCAATTACGGATCAAGATTTCTAGTCTAGCAATAAATCACAACCAGATTATATTCAGTTGGCCACTCAAATACAATCAGCAAGCAATCAAAAGCAATAAATATGGGAGAATACAAGCAACTTCAATTAGAGAATTGGATAACAATTCCTTACACAATCAACTTACAAAAACCATATCAGGGGCTTTGAAATCACCCTCAACCAATTCAGATTCAGTTACACATGTTTAAGAACGTGGTAAATACAATACAACATGGAGACATTCCAGAAAATGAAAGGGAAGGGAAAAACTTAGCAAATTTGATGTAATTCTCTTTGGATTGTAGTTCTTCCTCTTTCCAAGCTTCCTTTCTCCTTCAAGAACTCCAGGAGATGAAAGAATTCCAGAGCTGCAGCCTCAACCACGTTCTCCCCTCTTCAAGTTATGAAAATAAAACCCTAAAATGTGTTTAAATACTCTGCTACAGTAACGTGCTACAGTGTCCCGTATTATACATGCTACAGTGATGTGTGGAATTACATTTCTACACTTCTTACACTGTTTTGATTACAACTTTCGGTACACTGAATGGATTCATAAACCGTAAATTTCTCCAAAAATAGACTTCGAGAGCTTTTCAACGGTATATGATATGTCATCGGGTTCATTGTATATCAATACAATTAAATCCGAGAAGATGGTGACTAGCAGAGGTGAAAATGAAGGGTTTTACTCCATTTTTGTGCAAGTTGCTCCAAAACTCCTACAAACATCAAAACCACACAAAAACATAAAAATACCAAGGAATATAGCAAAGAAACATGGACGAATTGATATGAAAATGATATATAAATAGACACTTATCAGGTAAGCAGTGATAGCTAGGTGTCTCTAGTACAACTAAGAAATATAACAGCCAATAGGATAGTTTTACCTGGCATGAATCTAGAAGCTAGTGGAGCCAATAGCTCAACAAATATAACTAATTCCAGCTTAAAAGCTAACAGAAAGATTAACGACAATTACAAACTAAATAAAAGAATTAATCATATCTGAATAGGCAGAGAAACCAGGGGAAAATCAATGTGCTGTCTTAACAATTTCTAGTTCTTTAGATTTACTGTGAGCTGCTTTGAGCAAAATCTTGTGGGTTTCTATTCTTATTTGTATGTGTTAGTGTTTCGTATTGATGAAGTTGTTGTATATGTTAGTGTTTCATATTGCGCCGACTTGAGAAGAAGGAATTGAGATGGAGATCAAGAGTGCTACGTTGATAGAGGTTGACTTGAGAAATGAGTTGCATTAATGAAAGGTGTAAAAGGAAGGCAGTAAACATAGTTAATTAATTTAATCAAGGGTTGCGACGTGGCAAATTAATTCTATTGACATGTCAGTTGCCATCTCAGTTGGGATACAAACTTTGTATCCCAACTTTGTACGTATAGCATTACTTATTATAATTTCACACCTTTCCTCTATCATTTACAGATTTATATTGTCAATTCAACTTTCGAAATTGGTGAGACAAAGGAAGACTAAAGGTGAGGCAACTTCGATGAAACACAAACACGGTTGCTATAAAATACCTTTGAGGCTATACTTAATGAGCATTTGAGATGACCTGATTTCTTATTTTATATGTAGCACTTCAAAGAAAGACTTTTGTGGGAAGTCTTCATGATTTTTTCTTGCTTGGAAGCCAAAAGGGTTTTTACAAAAAAAACTTGCATAATAGTAAGATAGTTGTTTCCATTTCCAACTTCAAATTTAAGTCAAGATTTGGAAAAAAAAAAGGAAAGAAAATCAAGCTGTATCAATCTTAATGTTTTAAATTTTGGTTCTATTACTCCATTTTGTTCATGTCAAAATCTCTTCTAAATTCCCATAATTTTTTTTTTCTAGAATACGATTCTCATCCTAAGAAATGTTCAAGACATATCCAAGGCATGAAAACACATTTTCACCCTTTATTAGTACTAAAAAAGATGATGTAGAATTTATATAAATATTCTGCAAAATGTAAGATAATAATAATAGGAAAATTTCCAAACTACCCCTACCTTTCGCCTTATCATCACCAAAAATGCCTTTGCACTTTTATGTGAGCGTAAACCCTATCTTTTTAGAAAATCCTCTTGAACCATCCTTTTGCTAGTTTAGTCGTTAGATAACGTTATTTTTCTATCCAAAATCTTTGTAATTACCAAAACACCTTTAACCCTAAAATAAAATAATTAAAATCAATTAGAAAGGAAACAGAACAAAATTACAAACCACCCCCAAAACAAACCACAAACAAGACCTCTAAAAAAATCCAGTCACCACCACCACTAACCCAAAATCTTAGCTACACCTTCACCATCAAGATCGAGCAACAACAATCATCAGGAGCTCCTTTTCATCCTCTTCTTTGCGAACACATGAAATTTGGTTTCTAGGAACAAACCCATAAATTCAATTCAAATCCAAGATATATGTTTTCTTTTTATTGCGAAAATAAGTTAAATCTACACAAACTAACCCACTTCAACATGAACAACAAACACCTATTCCAATGCCAACACTACATTGCAACAAAGAACTAAATCTGAAACAAAGCAGTCGCAAATGCCATGATAATGTAACCAACTTGGTCCAACTTTACAAGCCCCATAATCTCTTGTCCTAATTATGGATCCTACTCCATTGAAAAATTAACATGAAGCATCGCAATCCCTTCTACTTGTCTAACAATGGATGTTACTTTTGAACCAAAAAAAAAAAAAAACCATACAATCCCTTTTATAACCTCCTTTTTGTTAAACAGTTCTAACACCAAAAGAAGTAATTGGTAGACAAGTGAAGGCAAATCTTGCAAATCCACCATTTCAATTCATCAAACACCTTTTGTAAAAACTCTCCGTTACTTCCTTTATTTATAAACCAAAAATCTTTTAAAAGCAAAACCAGCTCGATTAACAACGTTTTTGACCAATAATAATCAAGAATACAATCCAACATAGAATTCACATAATCTCCACTTCTCTCACTCTCTTTGATAAATCAAAACACTTGGGAAAAAAATTAAGCAGGTGGCATCATCAAAATTTACAATTCATGACATGCACAATACAATCAAGTTCAAATTGATTTCAGATTGGCCATGAATGATGGTAATAGCAACAACGATTAGATGTACGTAGATAAAAAAAATCACTAAGACACACATGCAGTGGCCACATGAGGGATTGAAGAAGAAAAGAAATAAAGGAAATGGACGAGAATTGGGAAAGAAATAGAGGAAAAAAACCAAAAGATCGATGAGCGGCATAATTGAGAAGAGAGATTTGAAGTTGACATTGTAGTGAACTGAACATAGGTTAAATATATTTGTTCCTCGATCCACTCCTTTTCTTTATTATTACTTAGGGCAGCTGTTGGCTCTAGCTCCTCACCACTGGCTATTAAAGAAACCTTGGATTGGGAGGTCTTGGTGTACTTTCAGAAGAAGGCAAGCATATCAAACAAAGCCAAAGAGTGAAGGAATAATTTGATATAAAGGATTTGAGAAGAGTAAAGGAATAATTTGTGGCAAAATCCAATTTAGGGTCGAGCACTAACGGCAAGTGGTGTCGAAGGTGGCTGTGGAGAGTTATGAACGAATAGAAAAGTTTGAGAGGGAGAGGGTGAGACAAGAGAGGAATAATTATTTTTAATTATTTTTGTTAAATGGCTATTATAATCCTCTATAATTAACTTATTTACCTCTATTTAACTGTTAAACTAACAAAAGGGTGGTCCACGATGATTTTATGAAAAGATAAGGTTGGTGCTTCTACAAAAGTGTAAAAGGCATTTTTAGATGATAGTAAGGCAAAAACATAGGGGTTGTTTGTGAAATTTTCCAATAATAATAATGAAATTTGACTCTTTTAGAAATCAAAGCATAAGAGGTGGACAATAAAGGTAATTGTTGATAGAATTTGTTTTAAATCCCTAAATTAGTTTAGAATGGAATCAAACCCTAAAGATTATTTTTTAATTCTATAGTCTAAAAATTAGTTGGGGTTTGAAGTATACAGCCTTCATTGTCATTGTTAACCTCCAAAAATAATAATAATAAATGTGTACCTATAATCAATTATTAAAATGAAAAATAAAAAGGGCATTCATCACAAACCAACCTTGAGGTTTAATTCACACTCAAAAAGAAGTTTGACAATTTTAACTAAAAGCTCCCTAAAAAATGCTAGAAATGCATCACAGATACTACCTATTGATGGAATACGCTATGTGAAGTTAACATAATAAGGTTAGAATTAGAAGTTCATTTAATTATGGGATATTTACATTTCCCCCCTTGAGGTTCACTGCCATTCATCACTCTCACATTTCAGATATTACAATTTGTCCCCTGAATTTGAATTAAGTCTATTAAATTAAATAGTGTATGGGTAAAACAAGAAAAAATTTACATGGATAACAATAATAAATAAATGACAATAATAATAATTAAAAATAATGTATTATATTTAATAGAATCTCAACAGCTTAACATTTAATTAAATTAACTTAGGTTATTGTCTTCTTCAAAATCTTACCACCACCGTCCTGTCTTGACCTCTCCTCCACCATCTCCATCGGCCCCTATCTCCGCCATCTCCATCACCTCTCATCTCCGCCATCTGCATCGCCTTCATCCCTGCCATCTCCATCGTCACTCATTTTTGCCTCTCCATCACCTCCCATCTTTGCCACTCTATCGTTGCCTATCTCGGCCAGTCCATCGCCTCCCATCTCCACCATCTCCATCGCTACCCATCTCTGCCACTATATTGCCTCCCATCTCCACCATCTCCATCGCCTCCCATCTAAAATTCATTGAATTAGTTTGCATTCATGCTGTAAGTGTCTTTTCCTCCATTAATTTCTTCAATTGCAATTTGATGACTCGAGCAGAGAGAGACTGGATTAGAAAGTATTTAATTGAATCCTCTGTTTTATTTTGTTAATGTCTCAGTTGAGTGTGGAAATTTGTTAATATAATCTTGTGTTTAGATTGTTTTTATTATTATTAATTTATTAAATTTCTCTTAGATTTATAACTAAATTTTATCAGTTTTACATTGTTATGAGCATTACCATTAACTGTTCGGGAACAAATTTTTTTCTTTTTTTGAAAATTTTTCGTTTTGAAGTTTCTTTCCAGGTACTCTATTACTAGCTTAAACCTTGAGTTTCTTGCTTCTAAAACTATTGGGAGTGTGACCAAAGTCCCACATCGACTAGACATGGGGAGCATAATAGGTATATAAGTATAAATAAAATCTCCATTGGTATGAGGCCTTTTGGGTAGAATCCAAAAGCAAATCCATGAAGGCTTAGGCATAAAGCGGATAATATCATACCAATATGGAGTTTTGTGTGGTCCACAGTCTCAACAAGTGGTATTAGAGCCTAAGCCCAAACATAGCTAGGAGAATACATCGAGAAAATTCTCGGGATGCCCAAAAAAGGTTGGTGGGCTCCGGTTATGCGAAACTAAGGTGGTGGACCCTAGTTCTCAGTTAAAACTCATGATCAGGTCCATGGTTAGGCTTTATTGGATCAGACGGTGTGCTTTGAATGCTTCATGGACGTGTCTTGACCCCAACACGATGAAGAGGAGTTGACCTGGATAGAGTGCTCTCGAGATAGCGAAACTCGATGGAGTAAAAGGATGGATGGTCGTTTGAGGAGAGGCTCAAAAAATTATCATAATGATGTAGTCCTTTGTTCGAGAGAAGGATTGTTGGGAGTGCGACCAAAGTCCCACATTGGCTAGACATGGGGAGGATTATTGGTATATAAGTATCGACAACTCCATTGGTATAGGGTCTTTTAGGTAGAATCCAAAAGTAGATCCCTGAGAGCTTAGGCTTAAAGTGGATAAATCATACCAATGTAGAGTTTTGTGTGATCCATAGTCTCAACGGAAACCTTGCAAAAAGTTTGGCATAGAAATGGGAAATAAAATATTGTCTGGGAAATGAATTGTTTTTCTTTTTTTTAAATTTTTTATGTTTTGACGTTTCTTTCACATGTACTATATTACAAGGTTACAAGTGTAGTTTACTAGTTTCGAGGTTGCTAAAAGTCTAATTTATTATCCAATCTAGTGTAAACATGTAATAGATTGCAGATCTTTTCATTTATGGCCGTGATATTTTTCTCTTACTTTCATTAGGGTTGTGGAATTAATGGTAATTTATGGTGGTGGTGGTGCAATAGAGAATAGGTGCGATGGAGAACAATTAGGGTAATCAAGTAAACTTGTATAATATTTTGGGTAATTTTGTCAAAAATGTTAGTTTACCTTTCATCTCATGATTTTCCCATTTTTTTATTACATACAATGCATTATTTTATTATTTTAATAGTCAAAAAGGTTGACAAAAGGGTATTTCAATCTTGCTATGCACCTTTGAGCAAACCTGAGAATGAAACCTGAGGTAGACAAAAGGGTATTTCGATTCGAATTCAGGGGAGAAATTTCAATATCTGAAACCTGAGAAAGAAAAAAAGCATTTGAGCAAACCTCAAAGGGTAAAAGGTAAATATACCTTAATCATTATTGTCATCATCCCCAATTCTAGAACTAAACCATGCGCAAATCTTAAAATCATTTAATCACAAACTTATTCAAACTCAAAACCCAAGGCCTCATCAACCCCAAACTCTCCAAAAATGCCTCCTCTTTCAGCAACCTCACCAATATAGCCATTAGTGGCACTGCCATAATAGGTGACAACCACCACAACTACAAGCATAAACTAAAACATTAACTATTATTTAGATTTGTTTGGTAATCAAATTTTTGTTATTTTGGCATCAGACTTCTTTTAATTTCAATTTTTCTTTTTCTTTTCTGGTATTCTCTTGAATAGAGGGAGTTGTGATATAGGAGGTAGATCGGAAGATTTCTGAAAAAATTTGTCGATTTCGAATTCACTTGTTTTTTTTTTTTTGTAATTATTTAAAATTGCTAAATAAGAATAACGAGGGTAATTCTAGTTTCAAACTAACTATAGTTAACGAAATGTGTTAGTCAGGATTGACTTTGATTAATTTGTAAAACAATGGGGGAGTCTTTAATTAAAATTGTCAAACCTTATTTTTGAGTGATGAATTCACAAGCCTTAGGGATAGTTTGTGATGATTACCCAAAATAAAAACGCTATTTCATATTTTGTTATACTTTTTCTTTCCTGCAATATTTCAAACAATGTAATTTGTTTCTATCTAATACTATATAGATCTAATTTTGACTTTGCAGATATGGAAATTTACATGACTAGCCCCCATTTTGGGGGCCGTTTTAAAAATAGCCTCCAAAACAAAAAGTTTTCATACCTATAGCCTTTTGGCATGAATTTATCACAATGGCTTTATTGCATTTGAAACAAAATCAAACTCTTCGTTCTCCCTCCATCATGCTTGCGGGATGAGTCATATATTGCTTGTTGGGCGAAATTCACTAGTAAGAAGATAGCAACATCTATTGTGACTTTCTCAAAAGAATATAGACTATGCTTATAAGAACTACAGAATGATTCAAGACAAAGGAGAGATGCATGCATTGATTTGGTGTCATGCCTGTCGCTGGTTGTGAAAGGAGACCATTATCACCAGCGATTTAATGACAAGAGTTTTGACATTGAGTTTTTGAACTTGTTTGATCATGCATTGTATCCAGATAAGTCCATTTGATGATGAGAGTTTGGACTTTGATTTTTGGCATTGGGATGTAAGTTTTGGTGTGCGATTATGGGTTTTATGCTAAAAAATGGAAGATTGCTGAAGGTGAAGAAGGTGTTTGATGGTTTGACAGGTGGACGAAAAGTTGTCAAACCCACTCGTCAAACTTTCAAATGTCCATCAAACCGTCAAATCCTATGTCATGTACTATTTAACACTTGTTGAACTATGTCAAACCATCATCGAAAAGTATTGTCTAATTATCAAAGTAGGCAATATGGTCATTATTAAGGGGAAGCCATTTGGAGACTATGTCATAAAACTTTATGGACATAACATATTTTTAAAAAGACTCCCAAAATGGGGGTTGGTCTTGTAAATTTCCCTTGAAGATAATGCATCTTCAAGACATAATTCATTACTGATCATACAGTGTTAACTTAATTGATAGTATAATAATAACACGCCTGTAACAATTTTATTAGGACAAACAACACTAAACCCCTGAGGTTTAACCAAGAAAATAAACCTCCAAAGTATCTATAATAATTTTCTGCCTTTGCCATTAGCTTTTGCTAGTGAAAAGTTAAATTTGACATTGAAAGTCTACTATACGCTTCATACAATATATTTAAAATGAATAATAATAATAATAACATTCAAATTGTGAACTTTCATTTGTCAAAAGTGATGGTCTACGTATTTAAGTTAAGAAATGTATGATATATCTTTAACATAGACAATTTCAAAATAAAATAAATGTTTTTTATATTGAAAAGATAATAATACTCCTAATAAGTTCCAATGATAATTTTATGATTTAAAATATAATTGTCCTTTCACAATTTTTTCATATCCCAAAATAAAAAAAAAATAGAAGACCATGAGAGACGAAGAGAATATTCAACAACTTTGGATTTAGGGGTTTATTAATTGGAGAAGAGTTTTCTTTTGGTGTGCTAGGAAAAAAATGCGAAAGAACAATTTTAACAATATTTTGATGACACATTATACATTTTTTTTATAATTTTCTTTTTCAAAGTATCAAAATTTATCATTTTTAAGTGGTTGTGTGAAGGATATATAGGAAAATTCTTAACCTGCAGGTGTCAAACATCACTTTTGACAAATAAAAGTTAACCAAATCTCAGTTACTATTAACAATTTATATAAGATATTAATTATATTTTTAGCATATCTTAGAGGATTGAATGCTACTTTTCTATGTAACGTGGCTGAGGAAATGGTTTAAAGATATGAATTTACTTAAATGACCACAGTTAGATTTAACATAAAAAAGTTAACTGGATAGTTAAAGGTGGTGATTATTTTTTCAGTTTTTCGGTAGATATAGGGACAGAGGTAAAAGCTTTTGTGATAAATATGGTTACACGCCCAAAGTGTGTATAAATTTTAAGTACCGGCTGCGTGAGCATGATCCATTATTTAACTAAATTTACATTAGTAATTAAATATAGAAACAATTAATTGAATAAACTAATTAATTAATAGAAAGTTATAGTCCCAGTTCTTAACACCATATCATTATTTAAACTCAATTTTTTTCGATCAGACCCACCCATCTTTGATGAATTAACACCAAAACCATCATTATTTAAACTCATTATCAAAAACCTTTCTTTTATCTCTTTTCGTCAAAAACCTTTCTTTTATCTCTTTTCTTCCATGGTCTTGAAATGGGTTTCGGAATAATTGGAAGCTCAAGGTCTCCAATAAGCAAGTTTGGGGATGGGTTAAGAATTTGCTTCTAAAATACCCATAATTAAGTAATAACAATGAAAACACACTTATAAGAAACAAATAAACGTTTACTAGCTATCTCTCACCTGAGAACTACCTACCCCTAAATAGAGCCTTTGTAATTTGTATGTTACATAAATGTATGTTGTATAAATTTTATGTCCAAGGACCAATAGGCTAATATAATTCCGAAGTGTAAGATTACTAAGGGTGTCTATTTATGGTTGGTTTTAATTTTGAAAATAGATGTGGTTGATATTAATTTAAAATATATTGATAAATGTGTATTTTTAGGAAATGTTTTATGAATTTGAAAACAAAGTAACAGGAATCATAATCTAAATATGTATAGCTTTCCAAATAGAAATAGAAAATTAGGTGTAAAATCCTAAAGCCAAATTCCAGTAAATAATGATTCACAAATTAACTATAGATATATAATTCTGTTTGAAACAATTTTATTTTATTTTTTTATTGTTTTAGGTTTGAATGTCACAAGACCTTGAGGCTCTTGACTTATCATGTTATTATTTTTTATAATATTTAATTTGAAAAAGAAGGATATAATAACGATATTTATTGATAAAACATTTTCAAATAATAAGGTTAGTGAATAGGGATTGTTTGTTTATTTAACAATGAGGGGCATTTTGATATGGCCGATAAATTGGGTATGAAAGAAAAGGAAATTATTGAACTTCATTCACATCATATCAATAAATGGTCCATATTAATACTTCCATTTCTTGCTCGCTTGGGTGCAGTTAATTTACGCAACAAAGTGACAAATGGGAAAAGAAATAACGTGCATTTCTTAAGCTATCAAAGGAAAGAAAAATATTCTTCGAAAATCTATTCTGCATGCAAGATTGTACTAATTAGACTTGTTGCGGACTATGATACTAGTTAGGGTTGGAGACCAAATCCTAATTACCAAGCAATTTTATGATTTAAGAAGTAATTCATGAAATTGAAACTAGTTTTTAAAGGTAAGGAAATTATACTTTTATCATTATGTTGTTATAGTCCATCCATCAATAAATATCCTCATTTTTTTGTTAATTTTAATTATAAAATATACTTTTAATTGATTAAAAATATTAATGAACGGCGATTATAAAGAGTTTAGTGTACGTGGCTCAAAGAACAATACCTTTTTTGAAAATCCCTATATGTACACACACACTCCTATTCAACCCTTCGTTTTCATTCATGGAGTCAAAATTAAATACTATCTCCTGCATCAAGGCAATTTATGTTTCAGTAATTGCAATAACAAATATGCATTTCTTATAATATTCACACATCCAAATAATTTCCAAATCCATTTCAAGTCCAAGTCAAAAATCCAAAAATTTCCTGGTGTAATGCAATTATAACGCAAGAGAGAGTAATATACATTTTCTGTTCCTAGGTGCAGTACTGCAGTTAAAAGGCCATTGACAGCCACGATTTTTTTTTTTAATCCTTGTTATTAGAGCTTGTTTCATGCCAGCGGTGATTCTGTGATCGAAAGTTTCTCTTTTAACACTCGTATAGAAAGAATCCTACACCAAATCCTAATCCAAAAATAAAATATATTTAATGATTGTAAAATATACTTTTAATTTGAAATAGTAATGAAAGAGGGATTTTTATATTTTCGCAGGTGATCCATCCATCAGTATTACTCTTGCTTTTTTTTTTTATAATTTTGATTTAAAGTAATAATGTAAGGGAAATAGAAAGAGGTTAGGTAGGACATAATAACAACATTAAACGAGGGGAAGGCTTTATAGGGCGGGGATGGTTGAGAGGAGAGCCTTTGGCTTTTTGAGGCAATTTTTTCCTTTTATTTTTTAAATGTAAATAACCAATGCAAGTAATAATCTTGGAAGATCCCCTATATTAATGTGTTAATTATTCCACATCAAACTCAAAAACCTATGAAATATTTGGAGAGGTCCATGCTAACTCAAAAAGCGACAACGTGGTTTATCAAAAAACTTTGGAGGAGTAGGACTACTGGTCTGTAAAAGAAATCACCCGACCAAAGGAAAGGATTGGCAGATGTCTAAAGTAGTGGTGGTGGAGTGAAGTCATTCATTTGCATGATACGCATTTCGTACAGTTTTTCTGCGTCTGGTGCAATCTTCTTCTTTTTTAAGCACTTTCTCACCCCTGATATTGAAGAAGTCCTTAGAGACCCCAGGGACAATTTCAAGAATCATGTTTGTACGGACCATACATCAGGTTCCAAGACCTTGTGCTTGTGGTGAACCTTTTATTAGGGAAGATTCAAAGATGTCAGGGGAGACAAGTTTGTGGAAGAAAGTCCTGGACATAAAGGAGGTGAAGAAACAGGCGTTTTTTGCACTTCCAATGATTCTCACGAATCTTTTCTACTACGCCATCACTTTAATTTCAACTATGTTTGCTGGACATATCGGCCATCTTCAGTTTGCTGGGGCTACACTTGCCAACTCTTGGGCACTTGTAACTGGCTTTGTTTTCATGGTAAGCATTGTCTCTACCAAAGTATATACCTTCCACACTAAATATTAACTTAGAAATGCCCTAACTGAACGAATTGTGTCACATATGTCTATGATCTATTGTCATGTATAAAATTTTTTCTGTTTCTGTATTATTATGTCTACTTATAAATTGTTAGTACAGGGAATGAATGAGTATATACTGCTCTGTTGATGATACTGTTTACCCAATAATGTTTATGACACTGTTTATGAATATACTGTTCATGAGGATCCTATTCATGTTCATGATTGTAGCAGTTTGATTACTCTTTGCTGGATTACTGTTGCTTGGGTTACTTTTCAGAGTAGTGTAGCGTCAGATACTGTATCTGTTTTTGTTTTTCATGTATTCAGAATTTTCAGATTTTGTATTTTGATTAGTATTTGGTTATTTCTATATCTTTCAACTAACATAAATGTCCTATGTTTGTTTGTGTAGGCGCGTTTTTCTTTTATTTATTTGACAATGTATTTTTCTAAAGTGTTGTGTGGTTTTGCATTATAGTGTAATAAAACCTCCATCTGCTCGTAATAAGCACCTAACAGGGATAGTGGGAGGGGAGTGCATCATCTGGATTTAGGAATGAAAAGGATACATATCAAAAATCAATTAGAACACACAACATGCTTAAACAGGGTGGCTGTTGAGTTTAGACCTGTGGAAGCCTGGAAAAACAATCATGAATTTGTTTAATTTGTAAAATATCATGATCTGAACTTAGCCTGGCTCACTTCACCTAACTGATTCTTTTTTCTTTCTTGGTTCTTATGGTAGACTGGATTAAGTGGAGCACTTGAAACACTTTGTGGTCAAGGATTTGGTGCGAGTCAATTCAGAATGTTAGGAATATATTTACAATCATCTTGCGTCGTTTCTTTGTTCTTTTCAATCATTATCTCCATCTTTTGGTTCTATTCAGAGCCTATATTTATTTTAATTCATCAAGATCCCCAAATCTCAGAGCAAGCAGCTCTCTATGTAAAGCATCTTATTCCTGCTATTTTTGCTTATGGCTTCTTACAAAACATATTAAGGTTTCTACAAACACAATCCGTTGTCATGCCACAAGTCTTCTTCTCGGCTCTACCTATGGGCATACATTTCGGTGTTGCTTATGCTGTTCATCGTACATCCCTTGGTTACAAGGGAGCTGCATTAGCAGTGTCAGTTTCATTATGGATATCAACGATTCAGTTAGCAACTTATGTCCTTTTTGCCAAAAAAATTGAGCATACATGGCAAGGATTTTCTCTCCAATCGTTTAGTGTCATTTGGACATACTTGAAACTAGCACTCCCGTCTGCGGCAATGGGATGGTAAGTGTGGCCCAACTTTCTTTATTTTAATTCTTTTTATCTTATAATCCTATTACTTAACCTTATAGTTTTTATAATTTTCCAGCTTGGTGAGCTTTTCTTTTGAGATTCTTGTGTTCTTAGCTGGAATGATGCCAAACTCAGAACTAACCACTTCATTGATTGGAATATGGTAAGCTTTGCTCTTTTCGACAACTTGCTTCCATCTTATTTATTTATATTTAAAAACTGATTATTGACAATGCCATGATTTTTTCTTTTGAATCTTTAGTATAAACACAGGAGCGACAACCTACATGATTACCTTTGGTCTCAGTGCTGTTGTAAGGTTAGTTAGTACAAAAACTCCTATAGTTTAGTTATCTTATTTATTTGTTTGCACTTTTTTTCTTAAATTTAAAGTGAACTTATGTTTTTGTGACAGTACGAGGGTGTCGAATGAGTTGGGAGCGGGAAATGTTGGTCAAGCTAAGAATGCAATGGCTATGACTCTTAAGCTTTTGGTTTTGATTGCTCCGCCATTTGTTGTCGCTCTAGCTTTTGGTCATAAAACTTGGGCTAGCTTATTCACTGACAGCCCTGAAATAATTAAGAAGTTTGCCTCTTTGACACCTTTTCTCATGATCTCGATGATTTTAGATTCTCTATAAGGTGTATTGTCAGGTTTGTATTATCAAGTTCCTTTATTGAGGTCTAAACATAAAGACACAACATTATGTCTATTTCTGGGTCATCAAATCTATCAAATTCTGCATGTTTTTGAAAGATTTACTGTGTTACTAGATTGGTATATGTGGCAGGGGTGGCAAGAGGATGTGGCTGGCAGCACTTGGTTGTGTGGGTCAACTTGGCAACATTGTATTTGATTGGCTTGCCAACTTCACTAATTCTCGGATTTAAGTTGAAGCTTCATGCTAAAGTGAGAAAGCATTTCAAGTAGTTTATTTGTCAAACTTACTCCTAATAAGCTGTTACAGCCTTCTTATTTTTTATTATTTCAATCT
>SNVD02004202.1:0-193327 GCA_013180625.2 Boswellia sacra
TGCTAGTTTCGAACGCATCAAACATCATGCTTTAAAAGCCCATGCAAGAGAGGTTGGGGGTGTACAGAAGCTCCAGAGGTTGGTGTGTTGACAAGGGCTGTGAAACAACCTCGCCTTTCCCATACTCCATTACTCTTCACCGAAGAAGACATCAAAGATGTAGTTTTTTTCACATGATGATGCCTTGGTTGTAACAATGACAATTGTAAATCGAAGTATAAAGCAAATGTTGTTGATACCGAGAGTTTTGTAGACATACTTTTCCTAGATGCCTTCACTCGCATGGAATTGTTCAAAGATTTGCTATAACCAAATGAAGCCTTCTTTAAAGACTCTATTGGAGATCGTGTTACACCTATTGGTTCAATCCAGTTACCAGTAACAACAGGATGGTCTCTATAAAAAAATCACCCTTATGAATTTTTTGGTGGTGGATTTTTCTAGTTTTTATAATCTTATTCTTAGTCGACCAACCCTAATTAACTTTAAAGCAATAGTCTCTATCTATCACTCAACGCTAAAATTTCCTATTGAAGAAAGTTTTGGAGTCGTGCGAGGTTACCAAGATTTGGCAATGACCTACTATACTAGTTCTATAAAAGAACAAGTTGAGAAAGGCTCTCCCCGTCTATAATTCGAATACGAGAGATGATAGTGGTCAACCAGTTAAAGACGTTATTCTTAATCAACCAGTTGAATAATTTATTCCAATCTTTGATCTAGACCAAGAGATGATAACTTGCACCTACTGGATCTTTAGCTAAAGAGTTGGTGTTTGTATTCGTCAACAAGAACTACCCAAAAAAGATGATCGAGGTTGGTTCCTTGCTATGAACTCAATGAGTTTTGTTACATTGTCAAAAATGAAGATGAAATATGTTCATGTAATTTTGAATATATGAGAGTGTATTATCAACAATCTTTGTTTTATATCTTATCAAGTACATCAACCAAGTTGCAATTCTTGAGACATATGTGCCTTATTACATCTATGATGGATATATCATATATCTCTTTCAATAGTTGATTCTCCATTTGGTGTGTTTGTATCTCCATGAAAATCTGCAATGCCTAGCACAATATAACAAATCAATAAGGACCTTGATATATTTTCTCCATTTGAAGTGCTAGAGTAATTATGGGCACGTGTTGCCTAATGTAGAGTTACTATAAATTTAAAAAGTAGACTGACGTTCGAGATACTATTACCCAAATTCACCAGAAAATGTGGACTAGCACCTGAGGTACTATTATCCAAATTAACCAAGAAAGAGGGACTAGTGCCCGAGGTATTATTATCCAAATTTACCAGGAAAGGTGGTCCAATGCCTGAGGTACTATCACCCGAATTCATGAGAAAAGATTCCTAGCATAATATGATGGGTCGACCATGGCCTTTATTTATTTTCTCCGTTTGAAGTGCTAGAGTAGTCATGGACACACGATGACTAAGGTAGAGTTACCTTAAACTTAAAAGGTGAATTGGCGCCCGAGGTAGTATTACCCAAATTCACCGGGAAACCATTTAAAATGTTGGCACAACCATAGTGCATGTGATGCCTAAGGTATAATTGCCCTATATTTTCACCATTGTAAGATTCATCTAAGATAAAGTTACCATCTATTTGAATGATTCGCTATATGATGTCTTCCATGTCATGTATTTGATCGACCTAGACCATTATATATGTCACCAATTGAAGTGCTAATATGATAGATAGGCATTCGATGTCTATTGAATAGCTATTTCAATAAATCACCATGAAGGATACTTACTCCAATACGTATGGTCAACCAAGGCCTCTATTTGTTATCTCCATTTGTAATGTTGGTGCAACCATTATATTTTCACCATTGTAATATTCATTTAAGGTGAGGCTACTTTCTATAAAAACAATTTGCCATATGAGGCTTTCTATGTAATGCATCTGGTCGACTAGGGCCGTTATATATGATCATCACCTAGAATGCTAGCATAACAGATGACCATTTTGGTGCTTACAGTGCAATTATTCAATATTTAAATAGATTGTTGGAAAAGACATTTAAGTTGGTGCACTTGGTCGACCAAAATCCCTCTATTGGAGATCACTGTTTGATATGACAATTTAATTAGCAAGCGCACAATATCTAAGGTATGCCAATTTATCTAGCCTTTGGTCAACCAAGCTTTTATCTGGGAATAGATAAACATGTGATGTAAAAATGAAGGTACAAGAACAATCAGAGTACTCTAAACAAAATTTAAATAAATGATAAAGGCCACATTGTATAAGTTCAATTCTCCAAATACAACAATATAAAGTTGTATTCTTCAAAAATAGTCAAGAGAACGAAGATGAGTCATTGTAATGATAGAAGATCAAATCTCCTTGTTAACCCAAAATATGCCGCAAGTATTATTGGTACCACTAGCTTTATAAGTACCACTAATTTTCTCAGTGCCATTAGCTCTATTAGAATCATCAACTTCATTGATAACATCGGCTCTATCAAGGCCACACATTGCACTGGATATTGCTGAGCATTATAGCCTCCACAACTGAAATTGGTCTCTTCATCAACCTTTTCAAGTAGGAAAAATGATCACAAAAGACATACTCAAATGGGTAAGGATGAGACAAATACAAATCTCTATCATCAATTCATGGGAAGAAAGAAATATCAAACCCTCCATATATTCAATGGTATGAGGTTATATTTTGCGAAAGCTCCACATATAAATATTTCATCTAAATCCGATTAACTAGAGGTATTTCAAGAATAGTATATTTATGCTACTTATTTGTGCCTTACAACCAGTTGTATCCTTTCCTCCAAAAGTCACTTTTGCAATTAATGGCACAATATGAAAAGAATAATTAAGCTTTGTGTTGAAATTAGAAGGTCTAACTCGGATTTGGTTGGCGAGCCAAAAAGTGAAGCTAAATCGCCTACACTCTAGTAGATCAGAGATGTCGACGGAGTGGTTTCCTCATCTACTCCAATTATATTGGTATTTTCTCCTCGTATAACTCTTCTTTTTATGGTTGTAACTTGGAAGGATAACTCATGTACAATCTTCTCTTTTATAACTTTAGTTGCTGCTCATTTTCTTGTAGTATACTAAAGTAACAATTCTCAAATTCACTTGCAACTTTGCTCTCCTTGCTAATGAGAAGTTAACACAGAAAGGCTCAACAAGCACCATCAATCAAAATAATGAGAATTGTTGGTATTTGGTCAACCTTGAAGAAAAGAAATAACACAATCAAGAGTGTGGTACTAATGCATATATAATATTGCTTAAAGTTTGCATTCTTCAAAAAAGTCAAGTCCCAAACCAAATGCTAATGCTTTGACTTGGAACTCACTCCCCAGTATCTAGACCTTTTGGTTGACCAGATAATTCTATAACGAATGCCCAACTTGGTCGATGAACGACACCTTCATCAATTTCACCATAAGAGGTGTTGCTTGACGAAAATTAATAAAATAATAAAGGCTGAATCTTCTCTCCAATTGTTCTCCAAACAAGATGCATCTTGTCTAAACATCTCACTAACTCCCTTACAGGCTTCCAGGTGTCTCCTAAATAAACATTTTTGTTCTCCTGTCTCCATGGGTTCTAACTAGGTGTCATCACCAACTTCTTTGCACGCAATAAGATGTCACTCCTATACCATGCATGGCAACACCTATAGGGGTGTGCAAAATAATCCGAACCGACCCGACCCGATCGGGTTTGTCGGGTTTATCGGGTTTTGGTCGGGTTAACTGTGAACAGTAACCCGAAATCGGGTTGGAATAGTCGGGTTTGAACAGTATCGGGTTATAATCGGGTTTGAATAGTATGTTTGAATAAAACCAAACCCGATCCAACCTGACCCGATCCGATCGGGTTGTCGGATTTTGATCGGGTTAATATTGAATAGTAACCCGAATTCAGGTTAAAAGTGTCGGGTTTAAACAGTGTCGGGTCAAAATCGGGTTTGAGCAAACCCGACCCGTGTGCACCCCTAAACACCTGTACAAGATTCACTCCTATAAATAGGCTCATTTACTTCAAATCAAGGTTGGGAACTTTCTAACTCCCAAAAAACCCCACATCTCTCTCTCTCTCTCTCTCTGGTCTACCAGATATTTCTTTTCATATTTCCATCTCTGACTTAAGTGTTGGAGGATTATCGTAGGCAATATCGCTGGCGCTTTTGACCTTTGTTTTCTCTTTGTGTGCCGAACAGTTATACTGTTAGAGCCTCGATTGACCAAACTACAGCAACCAACTTGATGAACACGTGACCCCAACATTCCCTATTTTCACCCTTCTTCTCCACATATTCCCCCATGTCTCTCTTGCTGAGTTAGACTTTTCACAACAAATACAAGTTTTACTGGTGAGTTGGAGGTTGACCAATTTTCAGTATCAACATACCATTAGACACATCGCTTTTAAAATTCGATGGAGACCTTACTTTAAAAATGCGAAAATCAAAATTCATTTTCTACAAAACTTCATAAAATATATTGTACACCTTTTTTAAAAAGAAATTTAACCTTGAAGCTGAGCAATATTAATATTAGGTTGTAACAGGAGGCGGCTGAAAGGTAAGTAACAAACAAACCTCCCACCAACATTATTTATGTTATAAAATGTAAGTGGATTTACTACCACTTGCATATTAGTGGAGTTACCACTTCTATATTAGTGGAGTTACCACTTATATTAGTGGAGTTACCACTTGTATGTTAGTGGAGTTACCACTTATGTGTGTGTGCCCATGTGAGAAATATGTTTTCATTTTTAATTAGGTACAATTACATTAATGACCATTCATACTTCTCTATAAATAGGCATCCAACATTGTAATGTAAATGATGAAGAATAATAGAACAAGGAAATCCTCTCATTTCTCCTTCTTTCTTCTTTCTTTATTTCTACCATTATTTTATTTTTAATTCTAGGAGTAATTCACATTTCCTTTACCTCCTTTTGTTACTTATATTACATATAAGTAACCTTCATTATACCACTTATATTAATCCATACCCTTATTCACTTAAATTATAAAACGTTATCAGCACGAATTATTTTTCCAAAGGTATGTTGTTTATCTTACCATATTCTTTCAATTATTATTCGATCAATTTTTCTTAATTTGTTCTTGTTAATATTAAATAAATGTTAACTACCTTATGAGTATGCTCTGTGGTTGCCATTATATTGGATCTTCCACATCAGAAAATAAGGCTAGTTTTATAATATTAAAATCATCTTATTATCCATCTTACTTTATTATGTTCATATTCTTGTTGTATTATTTGTATCATCATTTATGTTTCAAATTTATTTGTTTATAGCCGCGACTTAAAGTTTTCTGGCCTAAATTCATTTGGTCGTGACTTTAAGTCTTTTGGCAATTAATTTACATTACTTGTGTTATTATTTAAACTATCAATATTAATCCAACTCAGAACCTGAAGTTCTAATTCCTAATGATTAAATTTGTTCATTTTGATTAGATAATGACAAATTTCGAAAAATTGATGTTTGAGCCATTGTTGCATAATGGAGACAATTATTCAGATTGGGCTGATGATGTTGTACTTCACTTGAATTCCATGGGCATCGGACACACCATAACAAATGAAAATACTGCATCCCTGCAGGATCAGTCTAAGGCCATGATATTATTGCGTCATCATTTAAGTAAAGGCCTGAAATCCGAATATACAACTATAACTGATCCATTAGCTCTTTGGAACAATTTGAAAGAAAGATTTGATCAGCAAAGAACAATAATATTGCCAAGGGCCCGATTCCAATGGCAGAATTTGAGACTTCAGGATTTCAAAACAATAAGCGAATATAACTCAGCCATGTTCAGAATTGTATCTCAATTGAGGTACTGTGGGCAAACTGTTACTGAAGAGGAGATGTTAGAGAAAACACTATCTACATTTCATCCCTCCAACATGATCCTGATGCAACAATATCGAGAGCGCAAATTTAAGAAATACACTGAGTTGATATCATGTCTTTTGGTTGCTGAGCAAAACAATGAAATCCTATTGAAAAATCATCAATTACGTCCCACTGGATCTACAGCATTCCCTGAAGTGAATGCTATGTCATTTAATAAATGTGGTGGCAAGAGTGGTCGTGGTTTTGGCAGAAAAATGTTTCAACCTAGAGGTGGCCATTTCAAGAAATTTAAACCAAACCACCAGAAGTGGAACAGAAATGACTCGACATATGACAAAGAAAAAGGTCATCAACTCAAACCACAAAGAAGCAATGAAAGTACTTGCTATAGATGTGGGGCAAAGGGCCATTGGTCACGTACTTGCCGTACACCAAAGCATTTAGTGGATCTGTATCAGGCTTCCATAAAGGATAAGGGAAAGAATGTTGAGACAAATTATATAGATGACCCAGTGGGTGACACTGATTTTGATATCTCAGATTTCTTTCCTAGTTCAGATGAAGCTATTGGCCAGATAATGATTACTGAAAATGCCACAGCCAACTGAATAACTATTACTTTCTCGCTTTTGTTATATTTTGTAATGATGTCCTATTTTAATTTTTTTTTTGTTTTGATCTATTTTTTATGTACTTTCTTTATAAATAGTTTTGATATGCTTTTGTTTAGCATAAAATCATATCTAATGTGAACTTTTGTAATGAAAGGGAATGGACATCAAGACTTTATCTTTGCCTAAAAATGATGGAAATCTATGCCTAGTTGATAGTGCAACCACACATACAATTCTTAAAGATAAAAAATATTTCCTAAATTTAACCTTTCTGGAAGTAAAGGTTAACACTATATCAGGGTCCGTAAACATGATTGAAGGCTCTGGAAGAGCTACAATAATGCTGACAAATGGTACTTAGTTGAATATTAATAATGCCTTATATTCAAGCAAATCCAGAAGAAATTTGCTCAGTTTCAAAGATATAAGACATAATGGATATCATATTGAGACATGTTGTGAAAATAATATTGAATTCCTTTGTATTACCTCAAATGTCTCAGAACAGAAATTAATATTAGAGAAGCTTGAAGCTTTCTCTTCTGGGTTATATTACATATATATAAGGTCCATTCAAACATACGCAGTTATGAAACAGAGGTTTAATGATCTTAAGACTTTTATGTTATGGCATGACCGTCTTGGTTATCCAGGATCATCAATGATGCGTAGAATTGTTGAGAATACAAATGGACACCCACTAAAGAGTCAGAAAATTCTTCTGTCCAATGAAACTACTTGTACCGCTTGTTCGCAAGGAAAATTGATTGTTAGACCATCTCTCTCTAAGATTGGTCAAGAATCCCCATCATTTTTACAAAGAATCCAGGGGGATATATGTGGACCTATTCATCCACCGAGTGGACCTTTTCGCTATTTTATGGTTCTAATTGATGCTTCTGCACGGTGGTCTCATGTATGTTTGTTATCAACTAGAAATATTGCATTTGCAAAGCTACTTGCTCAAATTATAAAATTACGGACACATTTTCCAGATTATCCTATTAGGTCCATACGTTTGGATAATGCTGGTGAGTTTACATCAAAAGTTTTTGATGATTATTGTATGTCCGTTGGAATTGATATTGAGCATCCTGTCCCATATGTCCATACCCAAAATGGTTTGGCAGAATCACTTATAAAGCGACTGCAGATAATTGCACGAACTTTATTATTGAGAACACAGTTGCCAACCTCTGTCTGGGGCCATGCTATTTTACATGCTACATCATTAATCAGATTAAGGCCCACTGCTTATCATGAATATTCACTAATACAACTTGTACTTGGCCAACAACCCAATATATCCCATCTAAGAATTTTCGGTTGTGCTGTACAAGTCCTCATTGCTCCCCCGAAGCGGACAAAAATGGGGCCTCAACGCAGGTTGGGGATATATGTAGGTTATAATTCTCCATCTATTATCAGATATTTGGAACCCATGACGGGTGATATTTTTACTGCACGATTTGCAGATTGTCATTTTGATGAGACAGTTTTCCCACCTTTAGGAAAAAAGAAAATGCCTCTCGAAGTTGGGCATGTGCCTCCTGAAAGAAATCCAGAACTTTCTTGGAATGTGAAAACATTGTCTCATCTTGATCCTCGCACATCTCAATGTGAAAATGAAGTGCAAAGGATGATATATCTTCAGACTATCACTAATCAGATGCCAGATGCATTTACTGATGCAGCCAAGATAACAAAATCACATATACATGCTGCAAATACACCAGCTCGAATTGAGATTCCTATTGAGCAAACCCCTAAAGCAACAATGAATAATCAAACTGTTGCACGCCAGAAGCGTGGCAGACCCCTTGGATCAAAAGATGCTATCCCTCGAAAAAGAAAATTGATTAATAATGGTCCTGATATAAATAATGATCGAGCTAAAGAATCCACATTCTCTGATTTGTCTCTTGAAATGACAAATGTTCCTAAAGAGACACCTGCCACTGAAGAGGCACAAATTGTTGATGAAATGCATGTTCCTGAAGTAACAGCTGAATTTAAAAATGAGGAAATTTCTATTAATTATGCTTATACTAGAGAAATGTGGAAACGTGATGAAATTGTCATTGACGATGTATTTTCATTTGCAGTAGCCACGAATATTATGAATGATGACTTTGAACCACACACAGTGGATGAATGTAGACAAAGGCATGACTGGCCTAAATGGAAAGAAGCAATTCAAACAGAATTATCTTCTTTGGCCAAACGTGAAGTCTTTGGACCTGTAGTCCAAACGCCTAAAGATGTCAAACCCGTTGGATATAAATGGGTATTTACTAGAAAACGAAATGAGAATAATGAGATTGCTAGGTATAAAGCCCGGCTAGTAGCTCAAGGTTTTTCTCAGAGACCGGGTATTGATTTTGATGAAACTTATGCTCCAGTAATGGATATTATCACTTTTAGATATTTGATCAGTTTGGCAGTCTCGGAAAAACTTCACATGCGCCTTATGGATGTGGTAACTGCTTACTTGTATGGTAAATTAGATTCTGATATATATATGAAACTCCCTGAAGGATTTAAATTGCCTAAAGCAATTAAAACACAACCAAGGAGTATGTATTCACTTAAGTTGCAGAGGTCCTTATATGGATTGAAACAATCTGGGAGAATGTGGTACAATCGTCTTAGTGAATACTTGATTAAAGAAGGGTACATTAATGATCCCATATGCCCTTGTGTGTTTATAAAAAGATCAGAATCTGGTTTTGCTATTATAGCAGTATATGTTGATGACATGAATTTAATTGGAACCCCTGAAGAAATCCAAAATGCGGCTGAATATTTGATGAGAAAATTTGAAATGAAAGATTTAGGAAAAACGAAATATTGTCTCAGCTTGCAGATCGAGCATAACTCTGATGGTATATTTATTTACCAATCAGCATATACAGAAAAGCTTTTGAAACGGTTTAATATGGATAAGGCTCATCCATTGAGTACCCCAATGGTTGTTAGATTTCTTGATCCTAAAAAGGATCCATTCTGTCCTAAAGAGGATGACGAACAGTTACTTGATCCTGAAGTACCATATTTGAACGCTATAGGTGCATTAATGTATTTAGTGCAATGTACTAGACCTGAAATTGCATTTGCAGTTAATTTATTAGCAAGGTTTAGTTCCGCACCCACTAGACGGCATTGGAACGGGATCAAACATATTTTTCGTTATCTTCAAGGAACTATTGATCTGGGATTATTTTTCCCATATGAGCCTTCTGAAAATCCTGGATTGGTCGGATATGCTGATGCTGGTTATTTATCTGATCCCCATAAAGCTCGATCACAAACGGGATATGTTTTCACTTATAATGGGACCGTAATTTCATGGCGATCTACTAAACAGAGTTTGGTTGCTACTTCTTCTAACCACTCTGAAATACTTGCATTGCATGAGGCCAGCCGAGAATGTATATGGTTACGTTCTGTTATTCAACACATCCAGAATTCATGCAAATTATCTCCTACTATAAATCTTCCAACAATCATATATGAAGATAATGCAGCATGTATTGCTCAAGTCCGAGGAGGATATATTAAAGGAGACAGAACAAAGCACATTTCACCGAAGTTCTTCTACACGCATGAACTTCAAGAAAGTCAAAAGATCGATGTGAAGCAGATACGTTCAAATGACAATCTTGCAGATTTGTTCACTAAAACTTTACCAACATCAACATTTGAGAAGCTAGTATACAAAATCGGTATGCGGCGGCCCAACAAGCAATCAATTTGACAAGAGATCTTCTACCATGATCAGGGGAAGCATTGTGGACACATGTGTACTGTACTCTTTTTTCCTTCGATCGGGTTTTGTCCCACTGGGTTTTCCCGACAAGTTTTTAATGAGGCAGTAAAACACGTTCAACACCACTTCATAATTTGTTGTATAATTGTATTTCTTTATTTTGGTTTTTATCCCATTGGGTTTTTCCTTAGTAAAGTCAAATACAATTAAGTGGTAGAATCCAAGGGGAAGTGTTATAAAATGTAAGTGGATTTACTACCACTTGCATATTAGTGGAGTTACCACTTAGTGGAGTTACCACTTATATTAGTGGAGTTACCACTTGGATATTAGTGGAGTTACCACTTGCATGTTAGTGGAGTTACCACTTATGTGTGTGTGCCCATGTGAGAAATATGTTTTCATTTTTAATTAGGTACAATTACATTAATGACCATTCATACTTCTCTATAAATAGGCATCTAACATTGTAATGTAAATGATGAAGAATAATAGAACAAGGAAATCCTCTCATTTCTTCTTCTTTCTTCTTTCTTTATTTCTACCATTATTTTACTTTGAATTCTAGGAGTAATTCATATTTACTTTACCTCCTTTTGTTACTTATATTACATATAAGTAACCTTCATTATACCACTTATATTAATCCATATCCTTATTCACTTAAATTATAAAAATTTAAAGCTAGAGCAAAAGCAAAAGCAGATGCAGAACTGAAGAAGCCCAAAGCAGAAGCACACCCCGTTCAAGAATCAAGACTTTGAAAAGGAGAAAACAAAATAAAACAATGGTAAAGAAATGGACAAGTGCAATGGCCATCCAAATTTGACCCAGGGCCATTCACATGAATTTGGAATCAATGGTCAAATTGTTAATTTTAATTTTAATTTTAATTTTTTGACTTTTTTGACGATATATTGAAAAGGATAGATTAGAGTACCGCTCACTCCATATCTCGGGCTATCATTTATTGACAACATTAAAACTTGAAAAAAAAAATCCCCATATTTATTATTAATTATTTGCTATCAATTTAATGCATGTAATGTGCGTCCAACGATACAGTATTTTCGGTTTCAGTTTATCTATCTTCAATTATATAATTATATAATAATAGTAGTATTATGATAATAATACGCGTGAGTTCAATAATTATCATTAAAGAAAGTCTAGCAAAATCCTAAGAAAGATGGACTTGTAGTCTTACCAAATCAATCGAATCTCGTGAAACATTTGGTAATTCTTATTTTTAATTCCAATTTTCATAGAATGCTTGCAATAATCTTTAATAACTTAGAATGAAATTAAGAAACAAACATATTAATGTCTCATAGAATGGTCCAGAAGATACACTCTCTCTCTTATTATTATTATCGTAATGATAACTTTTTTATCAGTAAAATTAAACGTATAGATTGATTAATACAATCATGTCCTTTTGGGTGTAAAATAGTATAGTAGAATGAGAAATTCTTTTGCTTTGGATGAGCTAAAATTTGAGTTTGACTCCGTCTTTTGTGTAGTCTTTTTTCCATTAGATGGCAAGACAATCTGTCATTTATGCATCAAATAAATGAGTAATGTAATACCTGTAACTATTTTATAATCAACATTTCTTTCAATTTGAGTTGATAAAAATATCATTCAATAAGTAAAAAATAAAAATTAATTGAGAAGGTTAAATTACATAGTAGTTATCCATCTATTATTATTTTGTTAACTCAAATTATAAGAAAAGTTAGTTATAGGTGTAATATTACTTTAAATATATATAATCTAATTTGACAAAATTGTCAAAAGTTATAATAAATAAGAGAGGTTATAAAAAAAAAATTGTCAAAAGTTATAATAAATAAGAGAGGTTATAAAAATAATTTGATAAGTAGTTCTACATATATCACCAACTCAAACAATCAAATCTATACAAAATATGTGGCACAAATTCATTAGATGGACAAAACTGAATAGATAATTAAAACAATTTAATAAATAAAGTAGGACTCTCATATTCAATAACTTTATGCCAAGCCAAAAATTTGGTTATTTAAATTGATTATACATCTAGAATATTCATTTGATAATTATATATTTATTAAAAATACTTTGCATCGGATCTTTATGAACACATTATTATCCGTCTTGACTAACCAACCACAAATAAGTTGAGGGCTTCTGATGAATTGTCTTTAATAGACAAGAAATTATTATTATCATCATAATTATTTTCAAGTTACTAGATAAATCGAACTCTCCCAAACTGGATGCGAGTTTAATGTTATTGTATAAGCCTCATGGCGTGAGATCTAATTGTTATCCCTTAAGGATTCAGTAGATTAATAATTACAATTCCAAGAGATCTAATTATCACATTAGATAATGTTAACTAATTAAAAGGTAAATAATGCGAGGAAAATGTAAATCGTTATTGATTGATTAGTAATTATATATGAGTTTAGAGCTGAGTTTTTTAAGTTTTGATTTATTTTATAGAAAAATATTTATTAGAATAAAACAGACAAAAGAAAAAAAATTCATCCATAACTTATATGAGTTATTAATAGAATAAATAAAGTTTATTGTTTAAATTATTTTTTAGTAATTTATTAATTTTGTACTTACTATATATATTTATATGATTCGTAAAATATAAAAAAAAGTTAATTAATTTAAAACGCATATTAAAAATACTTTTGGAGTAAACGTAGATGTAGCCCCAACTATAATATAATTCAATATAATTTCACTAAAATGTAGAGACCATGCAATCTGTATAACGACAAGAATGAAGTCATGGCAATTTGCAGGTGGGCTGCGAAGGCATATATCCACGTCAAAATAAAGAGGAAAATAATTAAACATATGTATATTCAACAAGATAACATCAGTATGAGATAGGATTTTTCATTTTTTGACTTCACAAAAATTTAATCAAAAAGCCTACTTTATAATTTTCCCTCAAAGTGGTTTAAGATTTTTGTAAATAAATCAAATTTTATTTTATTCTGAGTCTTATAAATTTTTATCTTCTTATTTCATGAAATTGAATTAAAAAACTGTAATATGTAGTAAATTAATAATAATAGTACTAAAAATAACAATAATAATAATTATTATTATTTCGTTAGATGCTACAAGTAATTCAATTGAATATGTATTTGTTGAATGTTAAATATTATAGTTAGGCCACAACTACAACTTTAGACTTTTAAGTGAACGGTATAGTATTAAAATCTTCTCGGTATTTATTAAATATTTGAGATTCATACATGTAGACAGTATTAAGTTATTATTTTTCTCAAAGTTTAAGTTTGAAAATCTGAGTTTAACTTTAATATTAAAGTCTCTAACACGAAGACGTAATAAGCTAAAAGTAATTTAAATGTAAGCTCATAATTAGTCTAAGAAGCATTTGAAATTACTGTTAAAAATCTCAAAAATGACTGTTGAAAAAAACTTTATTATTTAAGTGTTTGGCAAACATTCTCAAAATTGATTCTTGAAAAATCAAATTCCCCCATAATTAGCGTTTGTCATAGATTTTAAATGCAAGTAAGAAGAAGCTATTCAAAAATTGTTTTTCTTTTTAAATAAATTTTAAAATGAATCAAAAACCATATTCATCACTCTAATGGAATAAAAATGCAAAAATTTCTTTTAACGAAGATTATTAATTTTTAAATGATATAATTTAATTAGGTAAGATTTTTTTTTAAAAGAAAAAATATATCACAACATAGCGATAATTCACCCTTATCGAATGCAATGACGGATCATGCTATGTGTCAAATAAGATTCTCATCTTCAAAATGATCGATAGCAGCGATCGATATATACAATGACAACAGTTTCATCAACACGATTATCAACATTTGGTTGCAACAACTACAAAAAGTTTGGCCACAAAAAGATTTTCATTGTTCCTAGAAAAAAGTCGCTATATATGGTGAAAATACTGTTGTATATAAGCATGCATTCATCTCAATGTTTGGTGCTGTTATCAGATGCATGCGCTATCCGATGGAACATGGCCGATGATGATTGCCATTCAACAAATTTTTCTTGGGAAAATATCACAAACTACCCCTACTTTTTATAAAATTATCACGTAAAAACGCCTTTTGTCACTTTATCTAAATGACAATCCTACCTTTTTAAAAATTCATCATAAAACACCCTTCTGTTACTTTGATTGTTAGATGACATCAGCTTTCCATCCAAAACCTCTTCAATTACCAAAAAAACCTTTAACCCAAGTCATAAAATAAATAAATTAATTAAAAAATAACAAATAATTACAAACAGTCCCCCAAAGAAAGTAAGCTTGGTCATCACCCCTAAAAATATCCTACCACTACCATCACAAACCAAAAATCCACCCACACCCCACCATCAACATCTAGCAACACAGTAATCAATAACTCCACCACCGCCATTCAATAACCCAAATAACATCAATAATAACTCATTCAATATAATACACAAATATGAACAATTCTTTTTTTTATTTTTATCTTTTAATTTAATTTTATCAAAAAAATTTCTTAATTTAACAAAGCCTTTATAATCATGCTCCTCCAATCCTTATTGCTTTGTTTAATGTAGACAAAATTTATTATCTATTGTAATACTGATTTTACAAAATTAAAATAAAAAACAAATATGAAACCCATCTAAAAAATAATTATTTGACGTCAGCGACTACGACAGCTCATTCCAGCCATTTGTGTATTTTTCAAAAAATTTATTTTAAAAAATAATTTTAAATTTATTTTAAAAAATAATTTTAAATTTATTTTATTTTTCAAATATGTAGTTTAAATAATTGAATTAATTTTGAATAAAAACTAAATAAATTTGTGTTTTAAAAATAATTTCTTAAAAATTATTATGTGGTAATATAGTCCAGTCCTATATTATACCAAATATAAAACAAATATAATATTTAATTCAATCTTATATTACATCAAATATAAAATAATACTATATATAATCCAATCTTATACTATAGTTCTAATCCAATTCGGTTTCAATCCAGGTTCTAATCATAATCTAGTCCAGTCGTGGCTCTCAAAGGCCTTAAAGCTTCATCAGATGTTATTTTGTCTCTTGTAAATAATACACAATAAATATATTTTTGTTTCAAATATGATTAAATGTTTCCACTAGCTTGGTGGTAGAAGCCAAGCTTAGCATTTTTAGGATAGGGTTGTCATTTATATAAATTGACAAAAGGCGTTTTTACGTGATAATTTCGTAAAAGGCAGGGGTAGTATGTGATATTATTATAATTTTTCTTTATTTATCTATTTATTTATTTTAATGTATTTAATAATAATTTATAATTATGATAAAAATTATTAAACTATTTTAATATTTTAAGTTAAAATATATAATATAAACTAATAAAATTTTGTTATAAATATAAAAATTATTTTATTTTGGTTTTTATATGCATAATTATTAGATTTTAAAAATTAAATTTACCAAATATTATACTATATTTTCTCACAACACTATCGATTACCATGTTTTAAAGGAATAACTAAATAAGGAAACTAACAAAGAATTCATTTTTTTTTCAATTGTTTAAAACTATTGTGATCCAATATTTATTAATCAAAAAGTATATATAGTAAGAGAGTAGTTTCACTCTGTATCAGTATTTTTTTTTTCATTTATTTGATGACTAAATTGTTTTATTTAGAAGTGGGGTGGTCAAATTTGGCAGCCCAAGGATATTATGATTGCCCTCGCTCTTTTATACAAATAATTTGATGTGACGCACTCTCGTTAGAGGAGAATTGTTACATCAAATATCATAATTTGATTATTATGGACGATTAGGCAAGTGATAATAATGAAGTGAAGAATAATGTTAATTGTTAAATTTAGTTAAAAGTGTGGGGACCAAAGCCATTTGAGCCTGGCTATGAGAGTCCATAGGAACAAAAAAACAGAAAAGAAACCCCTTTTTTGAGTCCACAATAAGGATATTAGAAATTATTAAGCTTCAAGATCGTAATCCTCTCAAGCCAAAATAATAATAATAATAACAACAAGAAAGGATTTTTAGTTAGATTTTGTTTCTAATTTTAAGTGGTTGTTGAGTGGATAAAAACAAAAGAAAGCAACAAATAGACGCCAATAGTTAATTAATAATTAGCGTTAGAGAGGCAACGCAAAACAAACGCGGCATTTTTTGTTAATGTAATTTTTGTCTCTCTCTTCTCGTCTCTTCTCAACTCAGCTCTCTTTTAAGTGAAAACCAACTATGAAAGAAGCAGAAACACAGCCGCCAGCCCAGTCGTCTCGCCGCCACAATTCTGCACCTCTACCAATCGCCATCAGGCTCACTCTCCCTTCCCACTCCAGTCTCCCAAGCTCCACCGCATCCTTCGACCTCCTCTCTCTCAAATCTTCTTCTCAGTCCTACACTTCCCTCAAAGACCTCCTCCCTTCCTCCCCCGCCACCGCTGTCAACTCCCCCACCGCCAACTGCGCCTATGAAATCTCCATCCGTAACCGTTTGGTGAAGCAGGCAGCCTGGGCCTACCTCCAGCCCATGTCAGCCTCCCCCGGCTCCTCCGGTCCCCACCTTTTCCGTCGGATTTGGATCAAACTCTCCTCCGCTCGCACTTCACTCTCCTCCTGTCTCCGCTTCGCCAATTTATGCATCATTTCCGGTCTCTCTCGGGCACTTGACCGGTTTCTAGGTGCTATATGGGTACTGGTGCACCGATGATAACATTTTTAAAAATTAAAAAAAAAAAAACAAAGTTGCTGAGAAAAAATGTAAAAGAATTAACTAAATTTCAATTAAAGGGAGAAAGAAAGAATTAATTAATTCTGGATTTTTCTTTTTTTTTTTTTTACAATTGATTTTTTTCGGTGGTGGTGGCACCGTTTTCTGACTAGTTTTGGCGCCTAAGCCTCAGGCGAGCTTGGAGGAGCTTGTCGTTGGGTGAAGCGGGCGCGGAGGGGGAAGGTGGGAAGGAGTGTTCCTCCGGAATAGAAGGCTCTGATGGGGTACGGGTGTGGACTTGGGGTGGGTTGGGCTTCGTTGGATCCGAAACGGCACGGTTGATTATCGTTGATGGTGGCGGTGGGGATTGGGGCGTAGGCCACTTCTGGGTTTTCCCAGATTGCTGCTTCTCTGGTGGTTGGTTGTATCCATTCTGATTGCTTTTCTGCAATATTGTTAGGATATACTTGTTAAATTATAGAGACATTTATAACATGAAACGAAACCTCATCATCCTTATTTTTATAAGGGATCCATCTGTATGTTATAAGTATCATCAAAACTTCGTTATGTGTGGTGTTGTTGCTTCGTAACCACAAAACAAAATTGCTGGTTAAAATTGGAAAATTTGGAAGCATAACTTTGGGTTGGAATTAATGTTATATTTGCTGTTTCTATTCTATGATGCTAGTGAATTCTATTTGCCATGTTAAGTGGTGAGGGGAGGATATTACCGGAGTGCTATTGTTGTTCATCTTTGCAGATTGACCAGCCAAGAACTGAAGAATTTCTAAGAACTTTGCCGACCCTAATTGTTCAAAGTTTTGCCAGTAGTAAATAGCAACGTCCCAAGCTCTTGCCCTCAACTCCAGAATCTTTCTATCGATGTCTGTTTCATGCTTGGATACATAAGGTCGAAGCAATGTGCTATAAACATACCCAGTTCCCTGCATCAAACCGAACTTGCCTGTTATGCTGTTAACCATTTCAATTCCTCAACTTGGAGAAACATGAAACTCCCCCGGTTACCTTGGTTTTTGGATACCATAAGTATATGAAAAATGCCAGCTTTGCCTCCCCATACATTGGCAACCTTCAATGGAGTCAAAACAAAAGAGCTATAAATCCTGTTGGAAACCTCTGAGAACCAAGCTTGTGCATAAAATTTACAGTGAATATACCATGAAATGAATATATCTCCAATCCTCTCACAAACTGTTAGCATTGCCACCAGGATCCTGCAAAAGGGTCATTTGAGTTCCAATTCTAATTCTTATCCAACTCCTACAAAACCTAAGCTAAAGAAGAAGATTGATGGAAAACATAATTGTATTAAAACAACATTATTTTCACCCAAGTAAGAAAAAAGTCAATTAATAACAATATCTGATAATGATGGTGAAATGGTTATGCACAAGTCATTTTAATCTCCCTATTCAATTGGATCATGACTAATCGATCCATTTACCATGTTTTAGAAAACTAATCTCATGATCCCGAATACGATGTAATTAAATAAATTGCTTTCAATACGTTCATGTTCATAAATTCTCAATTTATGGAATTATTATATTCCCACCTATGAGAATAAAGACAATAAACAACTGACAACAGCAATTCTCAAAAAGTGATTGTCAAACCTAAGTAGCATTCATGGTTTCTAACTATTTTCGTATCATCATTTATTGACCAATCTTATTCTAACAAGTTTCGCTGCCTTAATCTCGTAAAAATCTTCCAACGCCGAAAATTGGTAGCAGAAGATCAATTAGAGAAAAAGGATGAATAAATAAAATATTATACCGTTCGGGTTGGTTTGGCTTACCAATATTGACACCAAAACCTGAGTTCTTCAATCTCCACCCTGTTCTTCTCCACAACTTTGTAGCACTCAAACGCAGGATATGCATAGCCAAGAAGCAATCTGCCATAGGAAAAGCGAACATGCATCAACATGAAACCAAAAAGGAAAAGCAAAAGAAGGACAAAAGATGGTCAAATGAATGACATGACATACATAAGACCTCGGGTGAGAAGATCTCCCAACATCTTTAACGACTTCGATGCCACAACAACCAAACCCGCCAAAAATAACTTCCTGAAACCCAACAGAACCAAAATTCATCAAAACGTCATCGAAAACCCATCAAAACGATAAGTAAAAATTATTCAGAAGAGATGGGGTTGGTCCAACCTTGGAGAGAAGGATCTCTGATTCTGTGGGGGGGCGACAAAACAATAAACGAAGACAATGACACAGAAACTTGAGACAAGAGGCAAAACTTGAGAATGTGTGTATATATATACAATCTACACAAGTGGGCAGTTAAGGAATAAATTAAAATTTAATTGGAGAGGGAGAACAAATTAAGAGGGATCTCTTGCGCCAGACGCTTCTTTGTTATTTTACACGCAATTATGTGGAGGGATTTCTTGGGATTCTTCAAACGGGTTTACCGTTTGGCAGTTAGGCTTTACAATTATTGAGGATAAAATTGTTTTTGACTTTTTTTTAATCTTTTTTTGCCAAAAATATATCTACTCGATTTACCACCAAATAAATTAATATTTATATCAAATACATCCTTCTCCGACGTTTTAAGAATTTCATTTTTTTGTAAATTATTTGTATTGTTAGTTTCCTAATTTATTTCATATTTTAATAAGTGTGCATCTTCGATTCCAAAATATATATATATAAAATAATATTAACCTATTTTGTCCACAATTCAACGACGAAAAAAACCGATTTATATTGATAGAATTAAGATTATGAGAGATGAGGAAGGTTTTCCGTCTGTTTTAAAATTTTTATGGTTTGTATTTTTTACTAGGAATACTACATTTATAAAGTATATATATAAAGTTAATGTAGCATCACTCATTCTATACCACATCACTAAACAATATTTACTACATTGATAACTTATAGTAATATTTTCATTCACTTAATGTCACATCAGTTTGTATACCAACTTTGTAAATATGATATTATTATTTTCTATTTAGCCTTGATCGATTTTCTTTTTAAATTTAAAATTAAGTTAATATTCATGAAGATACTAATTAATATTTAATTAATAGACGTGAAGTCCATGATGAGGAATCGTTAGATAAACAATAATTTCATTGCATTTCTTTTCTTTTGCAGTAAACAAATGAGAAAAAAAATGATAGATATATACAATTTTTAAGTTAATCACTAACTAGTAATAAAATAGACCATTAATAGCGCCAAATCAATCAATTTTATTATAGTTAAAAGATGAGTGCTTTAAAAAGGTCAAAAGATAAAAAATTAGGATTTTTAAAATTTTATAGCAAGTAACTTTATCGTAAACAGAAGGTATTAGATGAATAATAGTTGTAGATCATAAAAATTCAATTTCAGATAATTCACGTCTTATTTTGATTTTTTAATTTATTCTTTTTAATTTATAGTTTATTCAATATCTTTATGTGATATTAGTTTTAAAAAAATGGTTTATATAAATAATTTGTAAATTTAACATTATTTTTAACATAGATATTTGACTTGTAGAATATAAAGTGAAGTATTTAATATCTAATTGTCTATCGATTAAACCATTGTTTTTGCTTATTTTTAATTCAAATAACGGGATAAAATTAGATCTCGACAGCCATCCAAAACCCTTATCAAATATAACTCATAATTTGAAATTAATTGCAAACATGTTTCAAGAAATAATAAAAAACCATCTTAAAATTTGTTGAAATTGTTAAATTACAAAATAGCAATTGTGTTAACAAAATAATAATAATAATAATAATAATAATCAAACGAATATTAAAATTTAGCAGTACTAGATTTACAACTTTCATATAACTTAAACTTTACAAGTTGATGTAATAGTATATTTGACAAAAATTTATTAAAAAAAGAATGATACTGCTACATCAAATTATAGAGTTTAGATTACATATAATTATAAATTTAATATTACTAAACTATAAATTGAATCGATAATTACAACTGATCATAAACGAGGGAATATAAAGAAAAGGAAGTTGGATCCCCCGAGCGCAAATTGAACAACGAAATGTTGAGAGGAGGCGCAAATATTAATAGAATGACGGTAAAACGGAGAATCAAGGTTGCGTTGGTTGACTTTCTCTTTGATGGTGACTTACTCAGCTTAATAAAAAAGATGCTGCCTCACGCCGTTTTGCGAAGACAATGTCAATTGGAGCAATTCTATGTCATTTCACATAAAAAAATAAAAATAATAACAAAAAACGAAGGGTCCGAGAACTTCTGAGAAGCCACAATGTCTTCATTTCGTAATTAGCATAAACTGATTTAAAATCGTGGTTACGATATCATTTTTTTTTATTTATCATAATTGTTAACCATTCAATAACATAATATTGTGTTTTATCATATTTTATATAGGTTACTTTATATGGATTCGTCATATACATAATATTTCTCATTATCAAATCCAACCGTCCAAGTACTTATGAGACAATGTTTTAATAAGATCTGAGATGTGTTTGAAAGTTCAATATATTTTCCTTAAAAAATATATGTCAAATCAAAACCCATATAATCACTTAGGTATATTTCTTATTTCAATTTTGTGTTTTTTACGGTTTAAAATTTAATAAGAATATATGGTTAGTTTTAATATTTTTGAATTTTAAAAATGATATGTAATAATATTAATTTAAAATATATTAATAAATGTCCGTTTCCAAAAAATATTTTCGAAGTTTAAAAACATACAAGGCCTATAATTTTACAAATTAATCTACAATAAGTCAAACTCTTATTAAAAATAGTGGTTTAAAGTAAAAATGTCATTCAGTATTAACTTTCCACACAAATTAAAATTTACATACAATATATGAATAATTTTAAAATAATAATCTCTATAATTTTAAAATAACTTTCAAATATATTAATTGCAAGTGTTAATTTTAAAGAGGCAAATAATGGAAATTATTGATAAGAAAAGCTTATCTAAATTCCTACTCGTAGCAAGGAGCCACTTAAATGGCAAGGGCCTTCCATGTCAGAACGTGAGTCTTCCTTAATGGATATCATAAGGCTTTTTGTTGTTACACAGACTACCTCGCAATGGCGCTAAGGATCACTCAGCCAACCACTCACTAAACCGCATAAGAGGTTAGCAAGCAAACATGCATGCTACACACACAATCATTTTTTGATTACACATAATTGTTTACAAAAGCACCAACTTCCAACTTTTCTTTATTGCCTCAAAGAAAGGATTACAAACCCTGCCCTAAGGTTTTGCGTTGGAAGCACTCTAAACTCTCACTAGCAACTCACGTGATTGTTTCCTAAGATGTGTATGCTCTTAACTTTGTGTTCCGAAACCTTTCATTTGGTACAATTTATAGCAAAATCAACCAACACCCTTGGTACCTTAGGGTCCTAAATCTACATGCAGCATGCCACATCCTCCATGTAGTTGACAACTATTAGAGATCTGTGTTAAGAGTATGAATATTTTCTATAATTTATAAACATTATATGAATGAATAAAAGAGTTTCTGTTTATTTTTGCCTAACTATGATTGTATCAATGACTCAAGGTTCCAGAGCTTTTTCATTGACAAAGTTTCTATAACATAGAACTTTGTCATAACTCAAAATTAGTTCACAACCTATAAGCAAAAGCTGAGCACTTTGTTTGGATAAGGTTGTTGTATTGTTTATCTTCAATGGGGAAATGGTGGGTTTCTAAACATTTGAAGTGGAGACTTTATGACAAAGATACTTGTACAATATGAATGCATTGAACATAGAGCATGTGGAATTATGACATTTGGTGGAAATACCATGATCGAATGTAAATTGCCACAACCAAGCATTGAAGGCATTTCTACCTTAATTCTAAGTAGGTAGTGTACCTCTAGTATATAGGCTATGATCATTGACTAGAATAAAAAGTGAGATCTAAATGAAAGATCAATAACTTGGCTAATTAGGATTGTAATATCTGTATCCTAATAGATACTATACCATAGATAAGGAATTCATGACTCCAAGAGGATTGTAGAGTACCATCTTGATGGTTTTACAAGGTTTTAAATGATCGAATCTTGGCCAAATATTTAATAAAAGATATTCGTTAAACTAAGATTTATTTTAATAAATTTTAAATAATTTAAATAGTGTAAAACTAGTATCATGGATTTAAGATGTAGTTGAAGGGGTAAAAAGGTAAATTATGCCTAGCTCCAGTTATTGGTATTTCATGAAAAGTATATATGTAATCCTATTGCTCAATGGACGGACTTAAAGAAATAATTAAATTAAATTAAATTATTAAGCTTTCTATAAAAAGTATTTCATTTAAGAGTGTAACTTTGGGCCTGTAGTGAAATGAGCCAAAGTTAAAAGGCGGGACCTACTACAATTATAATATAATAGGGTACTGTGTCAAATCTATTAGAACTTATAATTAAATATGTCCATTATAGATCCCTTGGATAGTTGATAAAAATTGTCTAAACAAGGGTATGTACTTGAGAAATTAAATATTTAATTTAATTAGGTTTATCAAAGAATAAAGTTCAGGTATTAAATTAAATAAATAGTTAGTGGACTAATTAAAATAGGTCAAACCCAAGTGTTAGCCATTAATTAATTAAACTCTTCAATTGATCCATATATTTAATTAATCAGATTAATTAAATATATGGATCAATTGAAGAGTTTAATTAATTAATGGCTAATACTTGGGTTGGACTCGAGTAGTTTAAAAACCTTAAAGGCGTAATAAGGGGTTATATGTGATAAAGCCCAAAAATGAATTAGTTTATTGATTCATAATCAGACAAGAAATAGAAGACATATATAAGGGTAATTACGGTTTCACGTAGACCTAGAAGAGTGCCTCTCATTGAAAAACATGAAACACAGTCTCTCTCCCTAAGCAAAAATGTCCACCACCCTAGGGGTCTTTGAGTGTGATGTTTGAGCTTCCCTTGAGTCCTCTAACGATTTCCTTGTGTTTTTAGGTTTTGTCTAGTGCAAAGAAAAGATGCCCACTTGTCTCATTCAGATAGTTTCTCAAACATATAAAAGAACTGAAGTGGATAGAAAGCAAGAAATTTTGAAACCTATGGTCGCAAGGTCCTAGTCCCGGAGCTAATTTCGCTATGCTGATTTGATCAGATTTGTGTCGGGGTTCCTACAGCAACCCTAACTATTAGGCATTGTGGCATGCTCCTACGTTGCCATACACGTTCCCTACTATCCCATGAGTGGAGATCATGGCCACAAAAAATCATATGAATGACAAAATAAAACCACTTCTCATGTTCTCCAACTTCTACACCTACATTTGAGGGATATAGTTGTGCCTATCCAGACACCATCTTAGCGGAGAAATGCAGTCACCAACTTATGCTACCACTTCCTACTTTTTAAAAGAGTATTTTGCCAATCTTCCTCTCAAGTAACATCCTACTCACTCTTAGAAAATAGAAGCCAAATCCTCATGGATATTAGCCATGAGCAATGCCCACTAACACCAACAAGTTGCACCATGTTCTACTGCTATGCAGTATATTGCCATATCTTGTGTGCCAACCGTGTGAGTACTTTTTACCTCGTAAGCGTTCTAGCTCGTATGTGTGCTAATGCTACTGTTGTGCGTTATGTTGCCCCAACATGCACGTTACCTTGCTATGTCACGTCTAACTTCTATATGCATGCTCAAATTAGGTCGTGCTACTAGTGTGCGTGTATTGCCATGTTGCACCACACAATCTTCTGTGTCAGCGTTTACACTATGTTGTGCCTAACATTACGCATCAATGCCTCTATTCACCCATGCAACGTTCTTGCAGATTGCTTAAGTACTCACTTGTGTGGTTCTCTGTGGCATGCACCGCTGCTGCCCCATTATAGCTTTGTCATAGCTCAAGGCAAACTATACCAAGCATATGCAAGCATAATAGGTATAAAAGTAAGGAAGACTTGTTTGTAACAGAGCCAAAAAACTAATTTTTTAGTTACTAATTTGAGTTTAGTTCTAGGTGAATTTGTCATAAATTTTTTAAATTCAACTAGCTAGGATACACTTAATTAGCTTTTTTTGTGTCAAAAATATATTTCCCTTAAATGTTCAAGATTGGCATAAACGTTTCCTAAGTTTGATTAATAAATAATTTGTGAGGTTTTTCCAAACAATTTGAATGGAGAAATGTATGATATATGACACATAAACAATGGCGGACCCAGCATTTATAGTTTTTGGGGGGCCGATCTGGTTGGGTAAAAAACTAATTTTTTTATTAAACATATGTAATGTATAAAAGAAAATAAATTATTGTAATTTCTTGATTAATTAATCACCAAATTAAGAATTTGGAATTTGGCTTTCATTTAATTTTGTAAGTAGATGTAAATGAAATAGAATAATGATACTCTTCCTAAATTGTATCTCAATTTTGTATCCCAAATAGGGGTGACAATTCTTGAAACGACACGAACACGATGCACGATTAATAAATGAGTTAGATTCGTGTTGAGGGTGTTCAATACGCCAACCCGTTTAATGAATAGTTAAACATATTTTGTCAATCATTGACATACTAGCTTATTTAATGATATGATTTATTCCTGCTTACAACATATATATTATAAAATAATTTTTTTTATTATAAAGTAAATTAATTTACATAATAGTAAATTAATATGATTTTAATAATTTTTTTATATTAACAATTGTTTATATTCTACAAATAATTTTAATTGATATAAATATATAGAATTTGATATATTATACTTAACTAGATTAAACAATTAAAGAAATTATGTGAATTAATATGACATGATTACAACATGTAGGTGAGACGTCTAATAACCGTGTTGGATCCGTGTCTTATATCTCAACATACATAATTACATGGATTGACATGCATGACACGAATTGCTACCCCTAATCCTAAATGATGTGTATTTAATATAAACTTGTCAAGTGGATAGTGTGATGATATAATAAGTGATGTGATGTGATTTAGTAGCTTTAGTTTCATGCCATATCATTTAGGATGCAGGATTTTATGATATGGTAAACAAATGATAAATAACATAATGTATCATATTTCTATCTAATAAAGTTTTAAAAGAAATATATTTAGTTAATTAACAGAAATCAACATTGCTGAGTCATGGACATAATATAGTAACTACGTTATTATTGAAAAAAATTATGAAAGTGGAAAGAGCTGAAAGAAATTTTACCACCAAACACTTGAAAGGTTATGAGTTTCAAGAAATATGTTACGGAGATCTAGAATGGCCCAAAGTAATTTTTTATTTAGAAAACATTTGCATAGAAGGGGTAATTGAGAATTTTTCAAAACCTGGACGAACCATTTTAGGCCGGTTCGCCCTTGCACATAAATTAATCTGCAGAAAACTATAACATATACCAAAAAATTAAAGTGCATAAATATTCAAAGTAATATTCCCCAAGTGTATGAAGTGATTCAGATTGATAATTAGTCCTTTGCGATTTAAATTTATTGTAGATGGGGATGTAATCATCAATGATGTAAATAGTAGAAATAATAGATCAAACAAAAGGATTGGTTATGTTAGGTCAACACCATTTAACCAAATAACAACCACCCTTGATAATTAAGGATAATACTATATTTACACCTAAATCTTATAACCAACTATTTATAATCTGAGTTCACAAAATTCTACTAGATATATAATTTTTTATTTCTTATTTTTTTCTCCTCCAGTGAATATGTAACAACTCAAGTTGTAAGTAGTTGATTGTAGGCATAGCATTGTCTGATAATTAAACAAAAATTGATTCATCGATGTTTTGAATTTTCAGATAAGGCTTCTGTGGAATCCCAAAAAATATATATATATATATATATATATTACAATTTTAGAAATATGCCATGTTTAAATAAATGAGAATTGGGTTGAATTATAGTAGTGGGCTTGTGTTGGAAATTGATAAGGATGAATTAGGCTTAGATTACAAATGAATGGACTTAGGCCCATGGGTAGCCTCGGATATATAAGAGAGACATGAGGGTTCCAGAAGGGGGGAAGGAGATTTTTTCTTTCTTTCATTTCGGCTTAGAAGAGGAGAGTCTGACGGGTTAAAGAAGAAGAAGAAGAAAAGAGAAGGGAGAAAAAGAGAGGAAAAGAAGGAAAAATCAAAGAGGTGTATAGGCTTGGAAACCAGGTAGGGATTTTCTAACACTATACTTAAAATTGTATTATCTATTTTGCTGTTTTAAATTGATATGGGTTTATAGTGCATGTGAATTGTTGTTAAATTGATTGTTGGTTGCTTGGACGATGAATTATTTGTGGAATTGTGTGCTTATGAAGCTTTAAACAGCCACTGATTGCATGGAAATTGGATTTTGAATGAAGTTTTAGTGAATTTCTGAAGTTGGTGTTTGAGATCTAGAAATGGTTCAATTTCACAATTCTGAAATTCTGATACTGGCAGGGAATCCGACACAACTATACAAGAAGTTGTCGAGTGTCGAGTAATGTTGTCGAGTGTTGAGTGCTGGTATCGAGTGTCGTGTCGAATGTTGAGTGTTAGCGTCGAGTGTCGAGTGCACAGCATCGCGTGTTCATGCACGACTCGACATGCATGAGTCAAGTGTCGAGTGTCGAGTGTCTAGTGAGTGATGTCGAGTGTCGGGTGTTGGTGTCGAGTGTGGTGTCGAATGTTGAGTGTTAGCGTCGAGTGTCGAGGGTCGAGTTGTTAACGTGTTGAGTGTCGAGCGTGACTCGACATGAAGTGTCGAGGGTCGAGTTGTAAACGTGTCGAGGGTCGAGTTGTAAACGTGTCGAGGGTCGAGTTGTTAACGTGTCAAGCGTGCGTGACGTGTCGAGGGTTGAGTTATGAAGTGTCGAGTGTCTAGAGAGTGATGTCGAGTGTCGGGTGCGAACAGTGTCGAGTGTCGAGAGGCATCTGCCGAGTGTCGAGTGTGAACAACGTCGAGTGTAAAGTGCACAGCATCGCGTGTTCATGCACAACTTGACATGTATGAGTGGAGTGTCGAGTGTCGAGCGGCACAGTGTCGAGCAGAATTATAGAACCGACCCAAATCGACTGCATACTTCTGAAAGTCTAGGATTTTTTTATAAAAATTGTATTTTCTTGAAATTTATCATAGAAATTATATTCAAAGGTTGTAAATGTATGCATTGGACCTTGGATGGGCCATTTTGTATACGGATCCAAGGAGAATGCGGATATAAAATTTTTAGTGTTGGACCTTGGATGAGCCGTTTTGTATACGGATCCAAGGGGAACACGAATATAATAAACATGATGTGTTGGACCTTGGATGGGCCATTTTGTTTACGGATCTAAGGGGAACACGAATATAATAAACATGATGTGTTGGAACTTGGATGGGCCATTTTGTTTACGGATCCAAGGGGAACACGAATATATAAACTTAATGTGTTGGACCTTGCATGGGCTGTCTTGCATACGGATCCAAGGGGAACACGAAGATAAACTTGAAATGGTGGACCTTGGATGTGCCGTTTTGTATACGGATCCAAGGGGAATTAGAATATAATAAACATGATGTGTTAGACCTTGGATGGGTCATTTTGTATACGGATCTAAGGGGAACACGAATATATAAACTTGATGTTTGGACCTTGGATGGGCCGTCTTGCATACGGATCCAAGGAGAACACGAATATAAACTTGAAATGTTAGACTTTGGATGAGCCGTTTGGATACGGGTTTAAGGGTAACATTAGATGAAAGATTTTGATTGTTAAGTGAATAAGTGATTCATTGATGTGTGAAGGAGAATGATTGCTTAATTTATTATAATGGGTTGTGTAACTATGAATTTGAGTAACTGTTTGAATGATTGTGATTTAGTATAATGTTAGAACCTTTTCTATTGGGTTATATGTTCACCCCCTCCCTCCACAGGTACACAAAAAGATATTTGTACTAGTGGTGTTCTAGAGCTTTCCTAGGGAGTCTGGGTGTTTACATGTATGCGATGGTTTTGAGAAAAGTTTGACTAGCCTAAATGGTGATAGAAATTTTTATTATGTGATTATCAGCCCATGTTCTAAGTGTGGTCATTAGTGTATGTAAGGTTTATCTTAAATAAATAGCCAGATGTTGTAATAGATTCATATGAAATATATAAATATATGTATGAATGGGAAAATTAAAACAAATAATGAGATATTGATGATGTCTTTTTATTATTTTTCTTAATCAATCACCCTTAAAGTCTCTAAATAAGAGATTTTAGGGTGTGGTAGCTTCAGTCAACATATATAGATAATTGCCCATCCTATTAATTAATGATAGAAAAATTAGAAAAATAAAAGAGAGGAAGGCTATTTATTAAACTTTGTAATTGGAGATTTTATGGTATCGTTTAAATTAAATTAAATAAGAAATTTCCAAGATATTCTAGTCAGGGTTAATTTCGTCTTTATATTCTGACTCAATTTCATGATTTCTGTATATCATCCAAAGTGGTTCTGCATAATATTATGATTATTTGGATGCTTCCGTGGAATACATTATAATAAACATGATAGAAATACTATGCTATATTGTTATTAGTTTAATAGATTGCAACAACTATCCAATAAAATAAATATTAAATCAAAAGCAATTCTAATTTTATAATTTTTTTTATACAAATTCACTTATATAAACTGATATAATATGATGTGATTAAATAAATAAATGTTAATAATAAATAATGTTAATTAAAATGAGTCATATAGTCATCATACAATGATATCACATCACAATAATTTGTATAAAAAATTTATAAGAGTAACGTCATTCTTATATTAATAGAATAATTAACATACTTCTCTATTGATCTTATAATTTATCAAATCAAGTTTCACCATTTACATCATAATCAAAGTAATCATCATAGAAAAATTAAATCATAATTTATGATATATTAATTAACCATTCTAATTATAGGTTCACAAAATTTCAAATTAAAAAAAAACTCCGTGTATATATATGTCACACACATCATTAAAGGAAAAAGAAAAAGGGGACGCATGCGAAAGTGTATACATCAGATGGTTTGGTGAACGTTTAATTTATGCAGGCAGTCGACACAAAAGTCTTTGAGAATACTTTGAATAATATTTATTTCCTTCTATTTGCTTACGGTTGACAAATCAATGAGCTTCACATCTTTAAAAATTTTATTATCAATATTTTTAATAAAATTGTCACTCAATTATAACTTTTACCTTGATAAAAAATAACAATTACTTACTATAAAACATTTTTTTATTATTATCTACACTTTTATATCACGCCCAAAAATAGTTTCAGTAATCTACAATCTAAAGAATTTGTACGTATTGGTAAGGTAAAGTACCCCTAATACAAAAAACAAAACAAAAAAAAAGAAAAAAGAAAAAAGAGAGAACAATTGAGAGGAACATCATCAAATCTCCATTAAATAGATTATCGACAAATAAACAAATGAATTAAACGGTTGTGGTGATGGCGTATGTTGCACTCCTTTTTACAGTACAATAAAGCAAGACACCAGCGGCCTTCTTTTGTTTTTGTTGCTGCTATTGCTGCTAATGGATTGGCGACTTTGGTGAGGTGTATCATTTTTAGTGATACCTTTTCGACTGAAAAATTAAAAAAAGAAATAAAAAACAAAAAATCAAGATAACAGAGGAGAAAGAAAATTTTCTACGTACAGTACAGAGAATGTTGTCTCACTGTTTATTTCTCATTATTGGCTGCCAAAATCAGGGGTTCTGTTGTCATTTTGGACAACAGTAGGTGGTTTACCGGGTTTCTCCTAAAGTAAAGAGTCGAAATGGAAAATTTCCTATATTTATAACGCCAATGATGTGTCATTGTAGGTTATAATGTTTCGTGTGGTAAAAGAAATAGAATCCTCTGCTTTTGTGTAACAAAACAGATTAGGAAAAGTTCCAGGAAATGATGCTAAAGGGTGCAACTTTCTTTTGCTTTGCTTGTATAGCACAAAATTGTTGTTTACAGAGTTAAGCAAAACTTGGAAGCATAAGATTTGCGACTTTTCAAAACAATTGTAATACATGAAGAACAACTGTGCGAGAAGGAGATTACCTTGGAGGTATTGTCGGTGAACTTTGCAAACTGAGAACCCAAGTACTGAAGCATTTCGGAGAACTTTACGGAGCCTAATTCTGTGCAGTTCTTCCAATACCCAATTGCAAATTTCCACAATTGCTTAACCTTTCGATCTATGTCTGTTTCATGCTTTAATACATAAGGCCGCACCAACTTGCCATAGACAAATCTAGTTCCCTGCATCAAACCACACTTGACTGTTGTGTTATGTGCACAAATAATTTTGGAGAAATATGAAATTTCTTTCTAGCTATAAGTAACCAGTTTGCGGAATTTTACCTTGGTTTTTGGATACCATAAGTAGACGAAAAGCGCCAGCTTCATCTCATCATACATTGGGAACCTTAACGAGGATTTATAAAATAAATAAATAAATTATGCGCAGGTTTGAAAATGAGACAAGTAATTAAAATTAATTTACAGTGAGCTACATACCATGATTCAAGTAATACGTCTAAAATCTTCTCACAAACCGTCAGCAATCCCACCAGTATCCTGCAAAATCGGTGATTCGAGTAGAAAGTCAATGATTCTGGTTTTAATTCAACTGCTTCAAAGCCTAGAGCTAAACAATTGATAAATGAGAAAGAGGATGGATGGATGAGAATATGAATATGTACACATCACTATACACGCATGTTATAATAATAATAATAATTCTAGATAGTGAAGACAGGATGGTTGGTTTAGGTTATGTGCAAGTCACCTAATCCCCTATTAAATCGGATCGCGACTACTCAATCAATCAATCAATTAAACAACTCGTTTATACTCTTAACTACGCCATGATTGAGAAAACTAATCACATGATCGTGAATATCATTAAACTAAATATATATATATATATAAATAATTGCTTTCGATACCACAAGTCCTGTCATTATTATTTAAAAATATATGTAGTTTTAAGAACGCAAACATTAAATAACTGAAATTAGCAATTCAAGTAATTTGGCTTTGAAATTAAGTGTCGAACCTAACCAGCATTCAAGGTTTCTACCTCTTGCCGAGTGATCATCGATTGACTAATCCTAACCTATTTGGCATCAGTAAGTTGACCTTGGCTTAATCTTACGTACCAATATTTAATCCAAAATCTGAGTTCTTCTCTGTCAGCGTCGCGCTTCTCCACAATTTTATAGGACTCAAACGCTGGATATCCATACCCAAGAAGCAATCTGGAGCATGGAAATAGCAAAGGAAGTTAAAAAGAAGAGAAAAGGAATGAAAGAAGAAATAAAAGTTGGTCAAAGAATTGCATACATGAGACTTCTGGTAATGACCTCTCCCAACATCTTTTGACGCCAAAAGCTTCCCTGAGAAGATTCCAACAAAAATCAAGACCAATTCCAGAGTAGTCCTTGCATGGTGGATCAAAACGAGGTGACGAAGCAGAAACGAAAGATAGTGATCACATACCAGATGAATTAATTAATTGTTGAGGAAGGAATAGGAATGGCGTTGAAGCTTGCAGAGGGAAGGATCTCCGATTCACTGACACGGAAACTTGCGATTGACCGTGTTAAATGTATTATATTATACATATTTATAACCTTTCGAGTAACGTACAATACAATCATCCCCTTCAGATTTACTATTTTGCCCTTCCATTTTCCATTTTAATACTGTTCCATCGAGATTAAAATCGGAATTTCAACGTTGTCAATATTAAATATATAACATGCGGAGCTATGAGTTTACGAAATATCCTTATTATCTTATTTTGAGGAATATGGGAGAGGCCCATTTATAATTTTTTTCAAGGAATTTTAATAGTTTTTTTTCCATATAATTTAGAAACAATTTAATGAGTTGACAAAATAAATATTAATTTTTAATCTTAAGCATTTACTGAATTAACTTCGTTAATGAGTTGACAAGATTGTACTCCCAAATTTCACAAATTTTTAAGAAGACAAACCTGAAATATGAAATATTTTAATTGATTTTGCACTTGATGTCCACAATGGACTAACAAGATAATCAATCATTAATCCCACTAAATCAACAAATTCTATTATACAAATTAATACAAGTGTAGATTTATGACTAAAAGGTTAATAGATGAAAAGGTTCCAAAATTAGCACTTTATCACAAAAAGAAAAAAAGAAAAAAAAGGTTACCTAATTTAATTATCTCTTAAAAGTAAGTATTTTGATCCATTATTGATCCGAGTATTTTAATTAAACTGATAACTATTACTCCTGTGCTCCACTCATCAACTTTTTTTTTTTTGAATTTGTTTAAATTTTATTTATTTATTATTTTTATTTAATTTTGGTTTATAAAAAAATTTAATTATGTGAATAATTTGTATGTTTTGAATTATTCTTCTTGTTGTACACTTGGCTTGGAATCAAAAGGGGAAAACTTTAAAATCAATTTGTTTACGAATTTGTATTGCTTTTTGTTTTTCAAGGTAGCAAATCTCCCCTATCTAACCTTGATTGGATGCAAATGTCAGTGTATTGAAATTTGTTTTCAAAATTATAAAAAAATTGAAAAATTAAAATTTATTACATTTATTAGTTATCTCCGACATTGAATATATTATATGTGTGATGAATGACCACGAAATTATATCTAATTTTAAATAAAAAATGTAAGCAAAAAGATCCCTATATAATATATGTGCACGAGAAAAATGAACTTGATTATAGAGAAATAAATTATGTTAAACATAAAATTAATGGTTCATTGTAATCTAATGTCAAAGGCGGTTTATGATGTTCTCCCCTATGTACAAAAACAAAGAGTCAAGCCTAATTAAAATAAAGTAATTAAGTTTTGGTCGAATCTTTCTTCTCACCAGGTTCCTCTTGATGGTGACATATCACAAGCTTATAAAAAAGGGTTTCCTCAAGGTATTTTGTGAAGAAAATGTCAATTGGAGCAATTTCATTTCATTTTACAAGAAAAAAACACAACAAGAACGGGTCAATGCCAAGTATCTTTTAAGTAATTAGGGATGACCCATTTCTTATGGTTCGGCTAGCTTTTCAATTTTTTTTTTTTTATGTCAACTTGGCTAAGCTATTTGCGGTACTTTAAAAAAAACATTATGAATGCCTATATCGATTGAGTAAAAATTCCTCATCATAAAGCAAAGCTAAACATTATAACAACATTAATTTATTGGCAAACATAACATAAACATTAGGCGCAAATATTATCACTATAGTTTACAGATATAAGATAAGTTGAATTTTTAGGTTGTTTGCAGTCCAAATTAAAATTAATACTAAATTCCCCCTTTACTAACCGAACTTGATTATTGTTTTTAAGGTTTTTTACACAATTTTTAATATCTTCTTTAAAATATTTTGATAAATTAATGAGCTAATTGTATGTATTTCAGTCAAATTTTAAGGGAGCTGGGTCAATGAGAATGATGACATGCACACACTTGAAATAATCTTCTACAATGATAAAGTGATTCAATTTCTTAGTAGGAATTATAAAGTAATTCAATTTCTTACTCATTTCTCATTTTGACCATTTGTCAAAGAGGATGTAATCAATGATGTAAATAGCATTCATATATTGATATCAAACATGGAGTCGTTATGTTAGGTCAACCTTTGAACCAAGCAATGGCCGCCTGTCCACATGATAAACAAAAATTGATTGATGTTTTGAATTCAGATGAGGCGTAGGTCAATACATCTATATGGTTGGTCACCTTATCAATAATAAAATTTTTTATAATCAATTGATTTCATTGTAGCACTTAATGTCCAATACTCCTAGAAATAACATGTAACGGTTAAGATGGAAGAGGTGGGGATGAGTTCCTTCAAAATCTTTAGATCATAAAGACATCCATCCCATACCTTATTTGTACGATTGAATGAAGTTTTTGTGCCGATTGGTTAATACATGACTAAGGATTTGCTATGTTATCATTTATAGTGAAACTTTCCCTCAAATAGAATAAACATTATGGGTGGGGTTATATGAACCCAAAAATGAAGAATTTTGAAGGAATCACACAACTTCTTGTTAGACTATTAGGTACATATAGAACTAGATTGAATTAAGTTATATAATTTGGATGATCATTCACGGTGAACACAGTGTAATATTTATAAACATGAAACAGTATACTGTTCACCAACCAATATATTTGTTCTCTCACATAACTGACTATAACTGCTAGTAACCAACTAGCAGTTAATTACACTAACTATCCACATGTCTCTTGATAAAAGACACACTTCTTTAAATAGATTGAGTGCACCATATTTATGTTTAACCTTATCTCATAAAAATCCACATGTCACCCTAATAATAATAATAAGATTAGTAGTAAATTTTTTAAATAATTAATAGTTTATCTAAAATATAGGAAAAAATTTAAAAAGAACCTCCATAATCTATTCTAAATTAATAAATCAATGTTTATAATATGAAAAATACAATTAAAACCCAAAATTTTCCTTAAAATTTGATGATAGAAGTGATTTATAAAAAAATATTTTTAATGGATAATATTTTTTAAATATTTTTTCTTTTAGTAATTTTCTATTAAATATAACATTATACTATTAAATTTTTATTGGTCATATGGATTTCAATTCGAAATTATGTATGTTGATAAAAATTGAATTATTTAATTTTTTTAGAGAGTATTTTAGTCGTTTATGTAGCCTGACCCACCCATAATATTTGCAAAACATATTTATCAAGGCTCCTTTTTATTTTATCAATAATTCCCATTTTCAATTTAAATAAGTAAAAAAATCATAACATAAGAGATATATGGATAAGGAGGGTGCATTTCATTATGGGTGAGGTTATTTGCATAAAAAAAAATCCTCTCTACATCCATTGACTCATTTTTTTTATTTTAAATAATTTAGTTTCATCTTATTTATCTCGAAAATGTTTAAATGTCATTACATAATATCATTAAGTAGATTAATACTTTACATTTAATTAGAGAATATAATATAATTGGGTTAATTGATATTTCTGGCAAAGTAGATGCTACCACACATACGATCATACGACATTTGATGGAATTGTCTATAATTTCGCATGTGAGAAGTTATTTCTTGGTTTCGACTAATAACTTGATTATTTTTAGATAATAGTAGATGGAAACAACGTTGGTAAAGAGTCTTATATATTATTATCAAATATTTGATTTAGTGATTTTTATCTAAAAAGTCATTTTATTGATGTTTTGGCATAGTTTATGAAGAGATTTTTATTTTTATTTTTTTAATTTCTCATAATAACGTTTTACTAATTTAAAGATATTAAATTTATGTTAAGATTATTAGAATTAGGAAGAAAATATGAATAAATCTAATTTATCGAATTTTAATTAGTAAGCTAAGTTTACTTAAAGAATGAGCATGAAGAGTATTAATTTAAATGTAAATAGTACTTATTATGGCCACATGAAATTGGACCTTAATTAACCCAATAAATATGCAGTAAACCTATTACTGTGGCCCATTATTTGGGCTCCTCATCTTGGTCCCACAATGACCTCTCTTAATACTTATATAAACCCTCATAAACTTTACTCAAAATATGCACATTTCTCTAAACTCACTATCTCTCTAGAATTCTTTACTCTTCGAAGCTTTTTTTCTCTAGAAAACTCACTTAGAGAATTTCGGTATGCCGAAAACTGATATAAGTGTCGGACGGTTCTTGCCGGCACCGCCGCCGATGCTCTTGACCATTTTCTTTGTTTTCAAGACCTTGGCCCGATGATAAGCTTAAGACCCAACCTACTATTTGACTGTGTAAAAATCATACATCAACAGTTGGTGTCATTTGCAGGAATAATGATCTAAACCTCCTTGTCGTTACTCTTATTCAAATTTAGTCACACCTGCCATGAGCTACTTAACCTAACACTCGAGCTCTGAGAAGGTGGAGGAAATTGAAGTTGAAGATCCTCTCAAGCCTCAGAGGGCGGCTAACTCCAGGAGGAGCTTTGGTGATATACTCTGGTAGGGCCTTCGACTTCACACAACCCAAACCATTGTCTAAGAGGACAAGGAAAGGTTAAGAGAAGTTAGTTAACCACAATAGAGCTTACCATGATGAACTTTACTGAACAAATGGGGAGTATGGTTGTTTTTTTCAGCCAAGCCTTTGGTTAAAGCACTCAACAGTTGAGTAATGTCATAACCTGTAGCCTAGCTAATGTGGGTGGACACCCTAACCTGGTCGCCCAGACCACAAGACTACCTACCTAGCAGAGAGTTAAGCAGAACCATAGTCCTCTTGTTATTCATAGAGAGGTTGATCGCTTAGATCTCCCTCCTCCTACTTAAATAGCAGCTAGACAGTAGTTAGGAATGCTTGACCTTTGCCATACTTTAAATAATAAAGGTCAAGCAATTGTTAAATAAGAGGCGAATAGAAATAACAATGACTAACCCGCTTATTCCTACTATGGCGCCTATACTTCGAAAGGTAGCTACCAATCAAAGAGAAGTCGTTTTAAGCACCCATATGAAAGCGGTAGTCGACACCCAAAGATTGGTTGACATTCCTAGAAGAGACATCAAATAATCACTATGTTGAGTTCCAGCAAGAAATGAATGAAAAAGTTCATAAATTGTAACGAATGATCAAACATTTTAGAAAAGAGGAGGTTGGTCATCCTTAACAGGAGTCTCCCTTCATTAAAAAAAAAAAATTATGCCTCCTTAACAGACATCCCCATGGTTTTCAGATGCCTCAGATTGAGTTCTACCAAGGAACGACTGATCCTCAAGAGCATAAAGACTCCTTTATGGCTCACATGGAGAAACAGCAAGTCTCAAGGGCTATCATGTGTAGAAAATTTTGTTCTCACTTTAGGGGGTTTCAACTAAACAATGGTATAGGAGACTACTTGCTGCATCTATCTCCAACTTCGATGATCTCGCCCATAATCTTTTATCACTTATTTTGGCAACCTAGAAGTGAGGAATCGACCAACTCAAAGCCTCCTCTCAATCAAACAAGGCCATAATGAATCACTCAGAGTGTTTGTGGATAGGTACCAACATAAGGTTACCTAAATAGAATAATTCAATGACGGGTGTGCTTTCTAAGGACTAGTCCAAGAAGTCAGAGGTGAACTCCCCTTGGCATAAAAATTCTCTGTTATCTCATATGCTTCTACTAAGAGACATTAATTAAGGTGTTCAATCATGTTGATGTTGAAGAGATCTACCAGGCAAACTATCCTGGGCAAACTCTAATTATGCCTTTCTTTCATCATATGGATAATTATCGATTGGGAAACCAATTGAGAGAACGTTAGGATAAAGGTAGACAATCATCCTCTCAACCTCGCTAGGAGTATCATGACCATCGGTAGAAGGTAGATCATACCTTCACTTTCCTTAGTACTATTAAAGTATAAATTTTTGATGAAATAAAGGATAAAGGTTTGCTTAAGGAACCAACCCCATTACGGTCCAACCCAACGAATAGAGATAAAAGCAAGTATTATGATTTATACAAGTTGAAGGTCATAACATATCTAATTGCTTTAAGCTAAAAAAATGAATTAAAGGCTTCATCCAAGATGGGCAACTCTGAGAGTACCTTTATCACACGTTTGGATCATCAACCAAGGGTGATAAAGAAATAGAACTAATGGAAGTGGAATAATGCCATATGCTTAACCACTATAAGATTCATGGGAGCCTCCACCAAATGTAATAACTGTTAAGAAAGATTCCATGTATTTAATAATGACATTAAATGAAGAGTTTTATTCATTCAATCTTTGTTTGTTCACACTTTGTATTTGCATAGTCCATATAACACCCACAATTATCCAATACTTAAACTCTCAATTTTGGGACTACCAAGTGTCTAACCCTCATCTGGTTAGACGTCCACCTTTTTATACCCATGCATCCAACACCTCAAATGCCGACCCTCAGGTCGCCAGACGTCTAACCTCATGTGGTTTGGTATCCACCCTTTGATGCCCCTACTTCAACACCTTAATGCTCGACCCTTGGGTCACCAAGCATCTAACCCCTATATGGTTGGAAGTCCACCCTTTGATGCCCGTGCTTCCCACAACTTGGCAACTAACCCTTCGATCCTAAGGTGTCTGACCCCCCTAAGTGGTTTGTCGTTCACCTATTAATACTCATGCATCGAACACCTTGGTGCCTGACCCTCGTTCACCAAGCATCTAATCCCCATGTGGTCAAGCGTTGACCATTAATGCCCAGACGTCTAACACTTAGGCCTCTAATCCTAAGGCCACTAGGCATCTAACCTCTACACTGGTAGACGTCAAACATCTTGGCCCTATGTGTCTGCTCGTAGACACTGAAGCATCTTAGGTGGTCATACGCCTGACCCTCGGGTGTCAAGATTTCTAACCCTAAGGCAGTTACGGAACACACTTCTAAGCGCTCATGCATTTAACTTTTGAGTAGCCAAGCGTCCAATGCTAGATGTTTACCCCTAGGCGGATATCCATTTTTTAGGGATCCAACACTAGGTAGGTGTCCCATGCCAAGACATTTAGCCAATTATTACTCAACTATCCAACGCCTAAGTGCCTAATTCATAGGTGGCAAGGCACCCAAGCTCTTAAGTTCAAATACTTCCAAAAAAATGCTCGATGTTGGACACCTAGATGTCAGATGGTCATGTAAAATTTATATAAGTGGACTGCAAGCTAAAAATTTATTTAAGTCCAAATTGGTTCCATGGCTACTTAACAATCAGTGATTAGTCTGTACAAAGGTCGTTTAATTCTCTGTGTTCACCTTATAGAGGTTGCCTAGGTCTTCGCTTCGCGTTCCCATGTTTGCATAAATTTTCTCTAAAGAAAAAGCCTGCCTAAGTGTCTGTTTTTGCGTTTTAAAGATTGTCTAAAACTCCGTTTTATGTGCAAGGCCTATCCAAGTCTTTGTTTTCACCCTACAAAGGCAAACTAAGTCTTCGTTTTACATGTCAAGGCTTTATCTTGAAGTTACATTTGACTCTGAATACTTTCAAAATTTTCAGTTTAGCCCTTGTTAAACTCTTGGAAATTTGCGTGTCTTAAAAAATCACAAACAGGCTCTTGCACCAAAAAAAAACTACTTTATAAGTTTTCAGTTTCACTTGGCCATCCTTCGATGATCGCCCAACCTCTCTCCCCGCTTTCGCGCACCTCTAGCCATTGATCGTCACTCATCCACGCTTGCCAATTGTTCTTTACTCCTCCCTTCTCCCACGCGCATCAAGATATTGCTCTATGCTCGTCGATCTTGCACTCACAATTCATCAATTTCTGCTTGCCAATCGCCATCCGTGCACTCGCCACTTCGATGCTTGCCACTTGCCTTCACCGATCAAAGCAAAGCTTAATTGAAAATCTGGCATTTAAGGTTTCATGGATAGTATCAATTTAGCCCACACAGTTTGAAGGTTCAAAAACTACACTGCACAAATCTTTATCAACCACCAACCTTGAAATTTCTCAAATGCACCCCTAAATACAAAAAGTTGCAAAAAAAAAATCCGTTATTAATGATACCATTAACATTCTCTCACCCCCAAGAGAGAGTCACCACCTACCCATGCGTGCGCCATGCCATCTTCACCATGCCAAATTACATTGTCTTTTCTTGAGAAAATCATCTATGTTAGTAAATGTGACGTCCACTCAAGAATTCAAGCCACATCCTATGTAATTTGAGTAAAACCTCCTACTCAAAAAGAGTGCACCAGCTCATCACATCCACTTAATTGAATCTACTAGAGCAAGCCTATCATGTAATAGGACCAAACTCTTAGCCTTATCACTTGTACTTAAAAAATTCGTCTGAACACTATTTAGTCGTCCTTGCGTCGATTGACCGTTAGGCTTGGGCCTCGGGGGACTAATGTTATGGCCACATGAAGTTGGGCTTTAAATAACCCAATACATATATGGTAAACCTATTACTGAAGCTCATTATGTGAATCCATAATGACCCCTCTTAATACCTATATAAATCCTCTTAATCTTCACTCAAAATATGCATATTTCTCTAAACTCGTTTTCTCTCTAAAATTCTTTACTCTTTAGAGCTTCTCTCTCTAGAGAGCTCACTTAGAGTATTCCGGTGCGCTGGAAACAGACTTGATCATTGAAGGGTTCTTGCCGACACTACACCGGTGCCTTACTATTTTCTTTGTTTTTAGGACATTGACCTGATGATCCGCTCAAGACCTATCCTATTTTCTAGCCATCCAAAAATCGTGCATCAACAGTACTGTTATTTCATTATATCCTTTCAAATATTTAAGGACCTATGAAGGATATCTAAATCCTAACTCCTAGAATATCCTCAACATTTTTATCCTAATGCAATTCCCAAGTTTAGAACCTAAGGAGGCCAAGTCATGCAATTCCAAACTTTAAAACCTAAGGTTTTATTTGCTAAATTATGTTAAGAGTGATGTTATTTTGCCCCACACCCTTGATCTAAATGAGCCCCACTTTTTTAATATTTTCCAAGTTACAAATTTATCTTTAAGGTAAGAGTAATGCTACTCTTACAAATTACTTATACAAACTCACCTATACAAACTGACATGGCATAATGTGATTTGATAAATAAATGCAGTGATTCGATAAATATATATTAATAATAAATGATATTAATTAACATGGGTGATGTGGCGATTATATAAGGATGCCACATCAGTTTGTTTATATGAGTTTGTAAAAATAGTTTGTATAAGTAGCATTACTCTTAAGGTAAACCATATTTACATATCCAATATAACATGAACAAACTTTACATTTAATTTGTTTCCTATTACACTATTTACATAAAAACTAGTTTAATATGGCTTAAAGATTAAAGATTGTTTATGAAGGGAAAAAAAAAGTAACTTTCAATGGAGAAACAAACTATACAATGGATTGCAAATATTATAAACAACATGAAGTTGTAAGTTTATGGTTATATATTTTGCTGAGTTATAAGATGGCTGTGGGTTTAAAAATTTATATGATCTCCTACACAATGAATTTCCATATGAAATTTTATTATATTATTCTGCAAACTCAAACAAAAATAAGAAAATTAATTTCATGGAAGAAATTTTTTGTATTCCATTTTATATAAATTCTTCCATTTTCATCAATAACTCCAGAATTTTTAGTTGAACTACGAATTAGCAATTACAAATATATTTAACCACGTTAGACATGGCAAAAAATTATGAATTTTTTTATGATACTTATAATAAATGTTTTAGATCATCTTATGAAATTTCATGATTATTCAAGTTATAGAATGATTATTTCAAATTTTTAAAGTTACAAACATCGGTATTGGGATTTTTATGATAGAATACCTAAATAGAAAACAAAAATCATTTGAAAACATTTTTTGATCTGTTATTGCTACAAAAACTTTTATCTATATATTTAATTAAGCCTAGTTAGGTTTTGCAAAATTTTAGAATTTTTGGGTCAAGTTATAAAAGGAATTATTCAAATGCGTCAATTGAGCACTATTTAGGTGAAGAGGCAAATTTTTGAACATGAGATTCTACAAAATGAAAATAATTTAAAATATTTTTATTTTTAATTGCCATGAACATTTTTCTCAAAAATACTATTATGTGCAATTAATCTCTGAAAAATTTTAGATTTATTAGATTGAGATATGAATTATTAAAACCTATAGATTAAGAATTGCTCAGGTGAATAGGTTATAAACTTTAGACTTGAGTTACTGTAAAATGAAAGTCATTTGAAATGGTTTTTTTTCCTTTAGATTTGATATGGAAAATTTTCTAGAGAAGTCCAATTATGTCTAATTAATCTCTATAAAATTTTAGATTTCTTGAATTAAGTATGAATTATTAAAATTCATAGATTAAGGATTATTTAGGTGAAGAGAAAATTTCTAGACTAAGAGTTATAACTTAGCATTTGCTAAAAGATGCTTATTTCATCCTTTTGGAAATTTTAACAAAATTTTCTAACAATGCACTTTTGACATTCGTATTATTTGATTTTATATATATATATATATATATATATATATATATATATATATATATATATATATATGCACATATTAGTAAATACCTCTTCTCTTTCAATTAACCTATATTATTCTCTTAAGTCCCTTTTAAAGGTGGGGGCAAATATGGGGTGTCCATATTAAAAATTATAAAACGTTTAATTATGGAATGTAGCGGGTGTCATAAGAGAATTTTCTTTTTTAATTTTTAAATAGATAAGCCTATTTGCACCCAATTTTTTACTTTTCACACCTATTTTTTTAATTAAAAAATTTTAGTAAGGGAAAGATTGTAGTTAGGAAGGCCAATGTCAATGGCTATTTCCAACTTAATTACTACAACCTTAGGTAGTGAAGAGCCGACATCGAGGTGCCAAACCTTCTATTGATGCAGAAAATTTGCACCACCAGTAGCTTGACACTTGTTTTTGAGAGATTGGTGAAGTGCTACAAATTCAGTGGATGGTCACTAAAAAGTAGGATCAAGGTGCTCCTCCCTGCCACTCGCCTCCGAGGAAATTTAGTGGAGAGCCCAAGGATTGCTCAACCTTTTCTCCATCTCGCTTTCCAAGAACAATCAGCTGCAAAACAAGGAAAGATGTCAGAGGATGCCGATGGTGTCCAACATGCCCCTCTTATGCTCAAACCAGCCATATTCTAAGAGTAAAACACTCAGCAAGGCATGAAAGGCATATTTGATGAGCAATCAAGAAGATTGTGTGTAAAAACGAGAGATAAAAGGAATAACAATAGAGTTTGGGTACTAGTATTCACGTGAGTTTTGGGTATAAGGAGAGCAAAATAGTGAAGAGACCATTGTCTTTTCCTCTTTGCTGACCAAGTTCTCAAGAGATTCCTAGGACCAGAGAATAATGGCTACCTAGGGTTTCTTACCAAGATTCTAGAATACTTGTCTTAACCCTAATTATGGCTTAAATACTTCTTACCAAGTTCACGTGAGTATTCTAGGTTGCTCATCCTAGCCTGGATGAGTGGCTGGATGGACTTTCTTGGTCACCAAGTTGAGCTATTGTTCCTATCACTGTGTTGTCTAAATCCCGGACAAACACGTGGAAGAGGGGATCATGTCTTTGCAATCTTTACATGCGGGCTTGCCAAGTTGATATCTAGGCGGGAGGGACCACCACCTTTTCCTTATATACGCATTATATTATTGCGTCATACTATCTTGTCATTTTCAGCGTGTCCAGGGATTTGGCGATCGAGAGTTCATGATTACAAGGCTGACTAAGCGATTTATTCAGGACCCATAGGGCTTGGGTTAATGAGGTTGGTTGGCAACATGAAACGACATTCCTGAGGAGGGGCACCTTAAGATAGCTCATCAGGGATAGTTTGGTCTTTTGTTTATGGCATACTATTTTCCCTTTTCACCTTCCCATCGATGTTTCCACATATATTGATAGATCCGAAGAGAACAATAACTTATCATCGACTCATCGCTAATCCATTGGCTGGTGTGGGAAAATCACCACTTGCTCTTAGGGAGAATAGCACATGAAATATCTCTTCTTAAAATACTAGCTACCTTGTTGGTGTTGTAGGCATCTAGGTTGCCACTGTTTCTGACAGTAGAAGGTCAAAATAAAATTTCTTATTTTATTAAATAAATTTAGTAGTGAATTGTTTTATGGGTATTATGGGAATAAAATTTTTTAATAAAAAAAGTGGGTAGGAATAGCTCCATCCTTTTAAATGGGGTATAATAAGAAATGATGGCCCTTTAGGTTAAGGATGGGTGCAAATAGCATTATAACATCACTCTTAATTTAAACATAGAGCGAAGTGAAATATGAATTATGAATCAAATCCAACAATCCAAAATAAAGTGGACCCAATTAATCTCTCTTTAAGCCCCTCTTTTAATTTTCATTAAATTTAAAATAACTCTAAAATGGAAGTTACAAAAAACTCTTAAAAATCAAAATCTCTTGACAACTTTGGTGGATTTATTGGTGCATAAGACTCTTTCTTTTAATATGTAATACATGGTTTGAATGATTCTAAGTTTTTTAGCAAACTGAAACTTCCACAGAGTTATCAATGATCATGTTTGTATTGTTGATAGATTTGTCAAAAAGTTCTCTATTGCATGAATATCTCACTATTTCTAATACAATAGCTCAGTCCTTTGCCTTAAATCAATATCATTTTGCTTTTTCAATAGCTTACATTTAAGAGTACTTAAATTACCTGTATTATTATCTTTTACAACAAAAAAAAGGATATTGGCAGCTACTGATTGTTGGAGTGGGAAGGTGCATGGTAGGAAATGGTTGCAAAAATTAAGAAATTTATTGGATTTTGTATGATGGATTTATTTATGAAATTGATAACTCGAAAAATTATTAACTTTAAAATTTTATTTGGAAATTATTTTAGCATAGAATCAACATATACATCAACATATATATATATATATATATCTACTTTCCAGAATTTTCATAAAAGAATTAGGAAATTGTTTCTACAATTAAAATTTCAAGTCTAGTTAGAGAGGAGGGAGACAAAAGGGTTGTTCTGATATTTTCTAAAAGATACATATTATATAAGTTTTTCAATAAATTTTTTAGGGGGAAATACGTGACACCCCCAAGGTTTAGACTAAGAACAAGCTCACCCCTATTATTTGGGAAATGACATTTAGCCTCTAGTTTAACACTTTCGTTAAAGAACACTTAACGGTGTTAGGTTATTGAAGTCTTTTTGCTATTAAATGTTAAACAAGAAAATTTTATTTCATTTATCTCTTGAACTCTGAACTAAAAATAACTTGTGAACCGCCCAGGTAGTATGACATTCGATAACACGTTGCAACAAATTTATTTAATATAATATCGAATATAAATCATGAAATTAAAAATATATTGATGATGATAAATAAATAATTTAAAATTATAATAAATAGATTTATAATTAAAAATATAAGTTAATAATGATAAATAAATGTTATAAAAAAAATTAATAATTTTATAACATTTATTTATCATTATTAACTTATATTTTTAATTATAAATCTATTTATTATAATTATAAATTATTTATTTATCATCATCGATATATTTTAAATTAACAATTTTTCTATTATTTATTTATTACCATGAACTTATATTTTTAATTATAAATCTATTTATTGTAATTTTAAGTTATTTATTTATCATCATCAATATATATTTTAACTTTTATTGATGATGATAAATAAATAACTTAAAATTACAATAAATAGATTTATAATTAAAAATATAAGTTAATAATGATAAATAAATGTTATAAAATTATTAATTTAAAAGATAATATTTTAATAAATGATAAATATGTTATAATTTATAAATCTATTTATTATAATTTTAAATTATTTATTTATCATCATCGATATATTTTAAATTAACAATTTTTCTATTATTTATTTATTACCATGAACTTATATTTTTAATTATAAATCTATCTATTATAATTATAAATTATTTATTTATCATCATCAATATATTTTAAATTAACATATTTTAATTTAAAAGTTAAAATATATATTGATGATGATAAATAAATAACTTAAAATTATAATAGATAGATTTATAATTAAAAATATAAGTTAATAATTATAAATAAATGTTATAAAAATTATTAATTTAAAAGATAAAATTTTAATACATGATAAATATGTTATAATTTATAAATATATTTATTATAAATTTAATTTATTTATTTATCATCATCAATATATTTTAAATCAACAATTTTCTATTATTTATTTACTATCATGAACTTATATTTTTAATTATAAATCTATTTATTATAATTATAAATCTATTTATTTATCATTATCAACATATTTTTAACTTTTAAATTAACAATTTTACTATTATTTGATTCACATTGCTTATTCTTAATTTTAAAGTGATTAGCTCTATGACATGTTTCTTATATTTTTAATTGTAAATTTCATGATTTATATTTAATTTTATGTTAAATAAAATTGTTGCAAGTCAACATTATTAAGTGACATATTACTAGGGTGGTTCACAAGTTAGTTTTAGTCAAGAGATCATGGGTTCGAGCAAGATAACTGTAATTGATTTTCGTAAAAAGATTTTAGTACCATTATACTGTTAGGTGTTCTTTAACGAAAGCATTAAAGTGGGGGCTAAATATTACTTTTCAAACTATGGGAGTGAGATGTTATTTAGTATCTCTCTCTTTTACTTATGTGTAAGGTGGCTCAGATAGAGTTTTTAAGAAGCTTAAAAAAACAACGTTCAAAACAAAAAAAATCAAATGTATTGGATGTTAGATTATTTGTTGGGTTAGGGGATTGAGTCCAACCTCATAAGTGAATGGGTCGGTTTTAACTTAATTGGTAATTTGTTTGAAATACCCAAAAAAATACATTTTATACATTATTTATACACTCAAATTGTAGTTGAGATTGATGGCATAATCTTATAAAAATAGTAAAGTACCATTTTCCTTCTAGTGTATAGAATATCAATTTCGTGTTTCCCTTCGGTCAAGAGAATACATACCTGCCAATTAGTATGGTAAAGTATTAATTCTCTTTTATTTTAGAGTGGGGCTATATTCAACTGCAAAAATAAGTTTTACCACCATTTTTTTCTAAATTTTCTAATAATTAAAATTTTAAAGAATTAAACATTTATTCAATCTTTTTTCAGAATTCAATAATAAATATGTATAATCAATGTCAATGTAGTGGGTAAATATTTAACTGTATTAAGTAAAATATGAGTAAAAACAGTTCATCCGCATTCAAGAATCGTAAATAATAGAAATTATTTTCAAAAATAATTCTTTTAATTAATTTTCAACAAAGATACTGTTTTAATTGTACTTTACGTGTAATTCTGTACTAATCTATTAATTTTGTAATAGCTATATAGGTAGCTTTTGAATTTAGAAAGATCGGTTAAGTGAAATAATAATAATAATAATAATAATAATAATATCTAACATGGATGCATTTAATTTAAGAGGCATGTGTCGGATGTTTTTAAGGGTGCATGCACAACCCCAACCCTATATTATAAGCATTTCCAACCCTCAAAAAGGCTAATTTCATTCACAAATTATCTCCTTCAATTTTAGGAGATTCCAGTGTTTAGACCTTAATTTTATAATAAAATTTTACTTATTTTAAGCTCAATACACGATAGGAATATTTGAGATTTGGGCCAACAATCATAAGGCTTAAAATGTTCCTAAGTATAACTTTTTGATATATTCTGATATTTTAGCATAAAGCTAACGTTAAACACATTTAAAACTAACTAGTTATATTAAATGCAAGGGCCAAAAACTGTTTGTTAGCCTAAACATATTTGTAAATTTTATATAGTCATAATTAAAAAACAAAAAAAAAATTGACTCTCGACCACATTTTCTCAAAGTAACAAACTCAATTAATTTAGATTTAGTGTACAATTTTTCTTCTTTTTCTATTTACAATAATTTTTGATAATAAAAACAACAATAATATTACATATGTAGTCAATTCATATAATTTATCCATACAATCTTACTGATTATAAATATTATCGGATAGGGGGTTACTACAATGTTTATTGAATGTTTATTTATTTTTAATTTTTACCTCTCTAGTAATATTAATTTTGTCACTTCTAATTGTATAATTAACAAGGTTGGAATTGTATAAGAGGCTTATTTATATTTGCATAAAAGTTAGACTTTGACCAACCTTAGAAGAAATATACATAATTGCTGGAAGAAAACAACAATTAGTCATCAATGCATTTTAGTCTACGAGCAATTGGCTAGAAAGAAATTAGGTAATTTCACTAATATTTCATTTGGGTATTGAATAATTGCATATAAGTTTTCAATGCTACATCTTCTGGAAGAGTCTCTTGTTCGGTATACCGAATGAAATGACTATTGAGATGAATTAAGAACAACTTATAAATTACGAAATAATTTCACATATACAATCAATTCCATATAATTAATTAAATGTGTGATTATTACTTCATTTATTATTTTATTTTGTTTATCTAATGATGTTTTATCATATCAGATTATATGATTAAATTACGATATTGTGTTTAATAATAATATTTTCTTACATAGATAATACAGTTTCTCTATTCATCTACGTAGAGCTATGATCACTGAATTCAAACTAAATAAAAATAAACACGATATTAATTACATGGGATCATAGTTTATGATTTTCTAACAAATAAGGTTAGGTAGCGTAAATATTAGTGGTTAAATAGCATAATTGAGTTATCACCTATAAATTTAATTTAAGGTTTTTTTTTATGAAGTAATTTTTTTAATATAGTAATAGAAAGGCTATGAATTGATTCATGACTAAGTGTACAGTTCAATCCAATCAAATACTATTAAATCAACCAATAAGATATTATCTTATAAAACATAGTTCAAAGTTTAATTCAGTCCGGCAGTTTTGAAGGGGTTAAAAAACCGGCTTTTCTAAGCAGATTCCAAATGGCTTCGCCGGGGAACGCCTAGCCCACTTCTCTCACATCAAAAAAACAAAAAAACAAAAAGAAAAAAAGGGATTTTACGGAATTATATGCGAAAATATTTATTATTTAATGTTTGTGAGAGTGGATCCATGCTTCTTGGTCTGGCTTGTGCTACAGTTCCAGTGCGACCATTCTCTCCTTTGCTCTCCTTGTATTCCAGGTATTAAGCACCGCCATTTCAACCATCATGGCTTAATGTACTTCTCACTTCTTGCATGCTTAGTTATGCTTCTGCATGTCAAACTCATTCACTTTTTCTTGTTGTTTTAATTTGTCAGTGAACGCAATTTTCATCACTTTTAGCTGACCCATCTCTCGCTTTTTTTTCTTTATATGCTGTTGTTTCAGGGTCAGCTGCAGTTTAAATTGTACAAGTAGAGAAATGGGTCTTCAAAATTTACTTTCTCAAGTTAAAAAGCCTGTGACTTCTCGATTATGCAAGGTTTCTGGGTATGCATATTCATATCCTTTTTCATTTTCTTGCTTCTTAATGAGATTTTTCTGCTTTTTATTACTTTGTTTAATCATGAGTTTTTGTTCTTTTGATTCCTTGTCAGCTACACTACGGAATTGTTGGAGATTCGAGCTGACGATCCCAAATTCCATGTTTTATTCACCCCTGGAAATCCGGGTTTATTTATTTATTTATTTTTTATTGTTGTTGTTAATTCAGTTAATGATATTATCAGCATTAGGAGTTAGGACTTGGTTGGTGGTGCTGGTTTCGCAGGTGTTGTTTCATTTTATATCAATTTTGTGGAATCATTATATGATTGTTTAGGAGGAGCTGCCTCAGTTACAGGCAAGGCATAATTGTTCCTTCGTTTTCTTATTTTTCATTCTTTATTGATGGATTAATCAATTTTCAAGATTTGATTTCTATGCTAATTGGTTGTTTCAACACGTTGTCAACAGCTATTGGGTACATATCTCAAACCGAAAAGGTACTAAGAGTGTATGTCTTGGAGTTCCTAAGGAATTCAATAAGTGATAGAGATTGGCTGTCACATATATGGATGAGTCTGACAAAACAGACTCAGAAACTCTATGAATTTGCAGTTGCCAATGCTGACAAATATGGTAGACAGGCTACCAAATTGTTTTTTATTTTTTATTTTTTTTAATTGTAATTGGTTGAGCAGCAACCAGTGAAAGATGAATTCTCTGTGCTTGTCCTTTAAAAATTTTACTGCTGAATTTTATAACATGTTAAAATTATAAACGGATTTTGCAATGTTCAGAAGGAATTGGTATGCAAGTAACTGTAGTAAAATCTTAACTTCAAACAGTGTCCTTTTCTTGTTGAGAATATTTTGCTTTTGTTGTTTTCACTTTGAGAAAAATTTCCGTCACGTTTAATCTTTTTTCCCATTAATACCGGTTCAGTTCCTGATATATGGGCACTCCAACTTGTTGTTAATACTTCATTTCATGAAGTTGCTTTATGTTAAATAAATTACGAACCTTCTTTTGTCTTTGCAAGGGGCATCCTAGACAATACAACATGGTTACTTGTCTTATTTGTTTTGGCATAGCTATTACTATAAAACTTTAGTTTTACATTCATTATATCTCTCTTCTTTTTCACCTCTCTTTTGTTGTTAGAACTGGGAGCGAGGAAAGTTTTTTTCATTGCAGGAACAAATTGATCATAAGGTAACATTCTGCTTTCTTTATTGACCTCAGATAAGTTTATATGGTTCAATAACATTTCTATATAGAATTGTACACATATATCCCTCGCAAAAAGCAATTTGGTTGGCTTCAAAACTATTTCCATATTTTCTTCCTAATGATACTCCTATTCTTGATTTTTATGCTTGAAATCAATTTAGTGGATTCAGTTCACCAGTATATAGAATTATGTTATATTTTGACGTCACTTGTATCTTACATTTTTTTTGGCAGGTGGACTTCATCAGACAGGAATTACAAAATAGTGAACTTCCTATAATACTGGTGTGACTGCTTTCTACTCTAATGCACCTTTATATTACCTTTTTGTTTTTGATAATAATCTTTTGTAGCTGAATTATAATTTGTCTCCGAAGGTTGGGCACTCTATTGGTTCGTACATGTCCCTAGAAACGCTGAAGAGGTCTTCAGAAAAGGTAATATCTGCCAGAAATTGATTTTTCAGCATGCATCATTCAACCTCACTTATTTCTTTAATTCTTCATTATAGGTGATATATTGCATTGGATTGTATCCATTTTTGGCATTGAACCGAAAATCAGTAACACAATCTGTTATTGAGAAAATTGCAATGTAAGCTTCTGTCTATTGCAATTATCATTACTTTCCCCTCTAAACTTGTGTAAAGGCTTATTTTGTGCTTTAGGTGCAGTCGTCTGTTATGATAGTGCATATGCACTCCTCAATGCATCTTTTAGTGTCTTCTTACTTTTCTATTTTATTTGTACTTTTTCTGCATGTTTTTATGCTTAGTTCCTTTCATCTGTGAATTATTTTCTTTTCAATATTTATCACCTAGGGTTCACTAATTGGATCGTTGGGCTGGTATAATTGATGGCGCTATAAAGTAGAGAATCTGATTGTCTATTGGCTTTATGTATGGGTTTCAGTTGACATTTTCTCCTGCTCCTAATTATTAGAGCATATGTACTCCTCTATTCTGATAGTGTGGAGATTTGTGATTTTCAGGTCTTCAATCATGTCAACTGCAGTTAGTTGCGCTGTAGCATCTTTGGGATTTTTACCTAGGAGGGCTTTAAGGTTTGCTGTATCAAAATCTGTTGGGATTTCATGGTCTGCTGCAGCTGTGGAAGCTGCTTGCACTCACTTGTCACAGGTGAAGTTTCATCTGTTCTCATTTTTCCTTATTAAGTTTGTTTATATCTAATAAAAATGCTATCTTAGAGGACCTTGGAAACTTACGCCAAAGGAATTTGATTTCTCCTTAGTTAATTATAACATAATAGGTATTTACATAGAAGATGCAAACATGGTTATGTGCTTGTAAATGTATTGTTCTTTCTGAATCCAAATTGATCTTTTTTTCTTATGTGATTTATTTTCAGTATCATGTTATGAGGAATGTGCTGTTCCTGACGATGACAGAGTTCCAAAAGGTAAAATCCAGAATTCATCATGTAATATGTCAATGTTTTCTTGCAGAATCTATTGCAATAACTATTTAACTTTATATAGGCAAATCACAACTTATCTGGATTATATGGCTTTGTTGTTCTTTTGTTAACATGAAAATATAAACAACGCCATCTGCTTCTAAGGAGGTTGTTTTACCAATTTGTCATCATGGTCTTCTGCTTGCTATTTTATAATGATAAGATAAAAGCTATTTTATTCCCTCCTCTTCCTTCGTTACAATTTAAAATTCTAGTGCTACTAACAAAACCACCATATAAGCTTTGATGAATTATCTAATAGATGTGTTGATAGACCTCCAATTAGATTCACTTATGCCAGGTGGCACCAATGTAATAACAAGTGAAGGGCAGAAATGTGAATTGAGGGATCAGTAGGGTTATTTTCCTTTGTTAACTTTTTATTTTCTGTTTTGCTGTGTTGATGAATGGGCTGTGGGGAGTTAGTTATCCTAGCCTAGGGGAGTGCACAGTTAGTTAATATAGAGAGAGAGAGAGAGAGAGAGAGAGAGAGAGAGAGAGAGAAGAGAACATTCAGTCTTTGGTGAGGAAATTGGAGAGAGTTTCTCTAAGGGAGAGCTAGCAGACCTCTCGAATAGTCTGCTACTTTTCCAGAATTATGAGTATAATTTTTCTACAGTTCTTGTACCTACTATCTCTACTCTAGATTTTCTACTTAATTTCTGTCTTTTATGCTCACATGGTGAGAATGAGTGTGTGTGTGTATGTGTGTGTGAGAAACTTAGATATATCAAATTGGCATAAAAGCGATGAGAGTTTGGGATGGCTGGTAAGAAAGGAGAGGGGAGAATGGATGTATTAGAGGAGAAGCTTAACCTGTTTTAGGGGGACATCGGAGTTTGTAAAGAAGGACTGTCTAAGGTCCAACTCCTTGAGCAGAATGTGGCGGCCATACTAGAGCACGTGGAGACGATGGCTATGAACAACAAGGGCAACACTGAAGCTTCATCATCAGGAAACAAGCAGAAAACGCTGATGGGGGAAGCTAAACAAGGACGCCGGTGGCACTAGTCTCTATCGGTGGGTTCGACGCTGGCAATTCCGGTAAAAGGGAGATAAGAACACAACGAGTAGAGATGCCGACTTTCGATGGAGGAGATCCTGATGAATGAGTCTATCGGGTTGAGCACTTCTTCTCCTTGAATTGGATGAGTGAGATCGAAAAATTGATGGGTCTTGTAGTATCGATGGAAGGAGAGGCTTTCGCGTGGCAGTAGTGGGAGGATTCCAGGCGAGAATTCTGGTCATGGAGCGAGTTAAAAGGGCTTTTGCTTGAACAATTTAGAGACAGTCAGGAAGGGATCTCCGAGCAATTCTTGGCTCTCCGACAAGAGGGCACTGTGAGGGAGTATCGCCGACAGTTTGAACGCATTGCTTCATCAATGGAGGATGTACCGAAACACATTTTGGAAGGGCAATTTATCAGTGGCCTATGTCTAGAATTAAAGGCTGAGATAAGGGCTTTTAGGCCCACTGGACTTGAACGAATCATGAGCTTGGCCCAAAATTTAGAAAATAAGAATATAGCCTTAAAAAATTACAAGCCCATGTTGTCTTCATATGATAAAGAAAATACGTTCAACTCAGGTACAACACTTATGAAGAACTCTGGAAATTTCACTAACGGAACTACTTCAGTGCTAGAGAAGATTGTCGGAACCAAAACTGAGATGCCGTTTCAGGTTGACTGATTCCGAATTACAGGCTAAGATAGAGGGGCTTTTGCTATCGTTGTGATGAGAAGTTCTTTCCAGGCCACAAATGCCGGTTTAAAGAACTCCATGTCATGGTGGTCTAAGGGGAGGAGGAGCCATAGGCAGAGGACGAAGATGTTGAGGAAGAGAGCTCTAAGAAATAAAAACTGAGTCAGAGGTGGTGGAGCTCTCAATGAATTCGGTTATGGGGCTTCCATCACAAAAAACTATCAAACTGAAGGGAGAGTTGTGTGGGTAGGAGGTGATTGTTTTAATTGATCCTGGAGCCACCCACAATTTTGTTTTAAAGACCTTGGTAAAAAAAATTGAGATTGCCAATAGATAATACTGAAGGTTATAGGGTATTGTGAGGAACTAGTAATCTAGTAAGAGGTGAGGGTATTTGCAGGGGTATAGTTTTGTCCTTATAAGGAATTAAAATTGTGGAGGATTAGGTCTGATATGGTTCTAGGAATGTTGTGGTTGGAAATTTAGGTGTCATAAAGTTTCATTGTAAGGCTTTGATGATGGAATTCAAGGTAGATGGCTCTAAGGTGGTCTAGCAAGGTGATCCTGGCTTGTGTAAAACTCAGGTGAAATTCAAAAACTTTATTAAGGCACTGAAGGTTGGTGGATAGGGAGCATTATTGGAATTTAATGCCCTCTCCATATTGACAGATTTCCATTCCTCTGGAAATTCCTAGAGAAGTGCAAGGCATTCTTAATCAGTTTTAGGCTGTGTTTAACATGCCAACTGGTTTGCCACCATGTCGGGAAAGATATCATGCAATCGTTCTCAAAGAGGAAAAGCAGCCTATAAGTGTACGGCCTTATCGATATCCTGAAATTCAAAAGGAAGAAATTGAGAGATTAGTTCTAGAGATGCTGGTAGCTGGTGTAATTCGAATAAGTTGCAGCCCTTTTTCAAGCCCAGTTTTGTTAGCAAAGAAAAAAGATGGCAGCTGGAGATTTTGTGTGGATTATCGAGCTCTTAATCAAGCCACAGTACCAGATTGCAACCAGCCCTTTATTCTTGATACTAATGCTTCTGGTGTGGGGCTTGGAGCAGTGTTGATGCAAGGGAAACGTCCTATAGCCTTTTACAGCCATATGCTTTCTCCAAGGCAGTGCTTGAAATTAGTGTATGAGAGGGAATTAATGGCTATAGTGTTGGCAGTCCAAAAATGGAGGCCTTATCTCTTAGGCAAGAAATTTATAGTTAGAACTCATCAACGAAGTCTAAAATATCTCTTGGAGTAGAAAGTGGTCAGTTTTGAACATCGGAAATAGTTATCTAAACTGTTGGGCTTCGATTTTGAAATTCACTACAAAGCGGGATTGGAAAACAAAGCTGCTGATGCTTTGTCTAGACATTGAGAGTTAAACACAAATATATAAGTATTTCTGTATTTTTCAGTACATTTTAGGCAGAGGCCAATACAATATATAGGCATCAAATTCTAATATGATAATCTCTAAACCTAATCTGATAAAATATACATTTAAAAAATAGATAACCTTAAATACACTAACAGATAATATCTACAATAAACAAGGCATGCTTATTCTAGTAATTCAAATATTTTGAATCTTCCAACACTCCCCCTCAAGCTGGCTTAAAGATATCTAATAATTCCAGCTTGCTAACTATAGATTCGAAACTTTGTCTAGGTAGACCCTTCGTGAAGATATCAGCTAATTGGTCTCTTGACTGAATATATGACATACAAATAACCTTGCTCTCTAACTTCTCCCTAATCAAATGTCTATCAATCTCAATATGTTTTGTTCTATCATGCTGCACAGGATTATTTGCTATGCTTATTGTTGCCTTACTATCACAAAACAACTTCATTGGACCTTTAGTTGTTACCCTCAATTCCTCCAGTAATCGTTTCAACCATAAGAGTTCACACATCCCTTGAGCAATTGCTTGATACTCTGCTTTAGCACTACTTCGAGCCACCACCGATTGCTTTTTACTTCGCCATGTTACCAAGTTTCCTCCAACAAATGTACACATGCCTAAGGTTGACCTTCTATCACTAACCGAAGCTGCCCAATAAGCATCTGTGAATGCCTCAACTTCTATTACTTTATTTTTCTTAAACAGCAATCCTTTCCCTGGAGTTCATTTTAAGTATCTCAAAATTCTGTATACAGCTTCCAAATGCTCTTCATTTGGTGAGTGCATAAATTGATTCACTACACTTACCGAGAAAGCTATATCAGGTCTTGTGGAAGACAAATAGATGAGCTTTCCCACTAGTTTCTGATATCTCTCCATGTCCACAGATTTTCCTACCTCCAATAGTCCAATTTTATGGTTAAAATCAATGGAAACATCAACAGGTTTACATCTAAGCATTCCAACTTCCTTCAGCAAATCAATTGTATACTTCCTTTGTGAGACAACTACCCCTTTGCTCGATCGAGCTACTTCCATGTCTAGAAAGTACCGTAAAGGTCCAAGGTCTTTTATTTCAAAATCTTTTGCTAATACACCTTTAAGTCTTCGAATCTCAGCTTCATCATCTACGGTTAAAATGATGTCATCTACATACACAATCAATATGGTAACTCCCCCTACAGATGAATGCTTAAAGAACATAGTATGGTTAGCCTGACTTTGAGAATAGCCTGCACAACGAATTGACTTACAAAATCTATCAAACCATGCTCGTGGTGACTGTTTTAGCCCACTTAATGATCTCTGCAGTTTGCACACCTTTTCCTTTCCGAAAGCTTCTTCAAAACCAGGTGGTATTTGCATATACACCTCTTCTTTTAGTTCTCCATTAAGGAAGGCGTTTTTTACATCCAATTGGTGGAGTGACCAGTTTTTGTTTGCTGCAAGTGAGAGAATAATTCTAATTGTATTCATCTTTGCAACCGGAGTAAAAGTCTCTAGGTAATCAATCCCGTATGTTTGGGTGTACCCCTTTGCAACCAACTTTGCCTTGTATCTTTCAACAATGCCATCAGCTCTATGTTTAACAGTAAAAACCCATTTACAACCAACTGGTACTTTTCCCTTTGGCAACTCTATCAAATTCCAGGTTTTGTTTTTCTACAGTGCCCTCCTTTCTTCGAAAACAGCAGCCTTCCAAACAGGTATAATCAATGCTTCCTGCACAAATTTAGGTATTTCTATACTAGAAATATTAGAGAGAAATGCCTTATAGGATTGTAAGACACGATGGTAGGATACAAACTTAGAGAGTGGATGAAGTGTACAAGAATGAGTCCCTTTTCGAAGAGCTATTGGTAAGTCAAGATCATTTTGAGATGAGGGGTTAGAATTACCTTGAGATATTGGATATTGTGGACTCGGTGTAGGTTCTGTTGTTGGTGCTTGTTCTTGGACCTTTCCTGTCCCTTTTTGATGTTGTTGCCTTCTAGAGTAGACACGGAGCCTGGGTTGTTGATGAGTCTCAGTTACTGGACAGATTTCTATCAATGGCATGTGTGTTATTCCTGGTTTTGTGATTAAATTAGGCTCAAATGCTTTTGGAAAAGTTTGTTGCCAAAATTGATCTTCTCCTAAACTCTTCCCCGGAAGTGAAGTTTTGGGATAAAAAGATTGTCTTTCAAAGAAAGTGACATCAAAGCTCACATAAATTCGCTTAGTGACAGGATCATAACACTTATATCCTTTTTGAGTAGGGGAATAACCTAGAAAAATACACTTGACTGCCCTAGGATCTGGCTTGCCCCTTAGGTGAGAATGAACATGAACAAAGGCTAGACATCTAGAAACCTTAAGAGGGATAGACGAAAATAATTTTGAATGAGGATAAATTTTAGTAAATGTGTGGAGAGGTGTTTGGAAGCCAAGTATTCTTGTAGGCATTCGGTTAATTAAGAAGGAGGCAGTGAGAATAGCTTCTCCCCAATAATGTTTAGGAACATTGTTTGTGAACATGAGTGCCCTAGTTACCTCAAGTAAGTGTTGGTTTTTTCTCTCCGCAATCCCATTTTGTTGTGGGGTATCAACACACGAGGATTGATGGATTATCCCATTTTGTAAAAGAAATTTTCCCAATATTGATGAAAAATACTCTCTCCCATTATCAGTTCTTAAAATACTTTTATTTACCTCAAATTGTGTTTTAACCATGAAATAAAATTTGTTGAAAAATGGAAGCGGCTTTAGAATTTTCTTTTAAAAGATAAACCCAACATAATCTGGTGTGGTCATCAATAAAAGTAATAAACCAATGTGTATTTGAAAGATTAGAGACACGGGAAGGCCCCCAAATATCGTTATGAACACAAGTAAAAGGTGTAGATTTTTGTAGGGCTGAATATGGAAAGGAGATCTTTGATGTTTAGATAGTTCACAGACTTCACACTGAAATTGAATGGGATTATTATTTTTAAACAGCGAAGGAAACAACTTTTGCAAATAAGGAAAACTAGGATGTCCTAAACGGAAATGCCATAACATAATTTCATCTGACATAGAAGGAGCTTTGTTCACCACTTTGGCTTTTCCCTCTAGAAGCACATCATCTTCAAAGTAGTACAGTCCATTCACTTCTCTAGCACTGCCAATCTTCCTCCCCGAATCCATATCCTGGAATTCACAATAAGTTGGAAAGAATTTAGCTATGCAATGATGACTTTTAGTAAATTGACTGATGGAAAACAAATTGCAAGACAAATTGGGGACATGAAGAACAGATGTTAAGGTTAATTCTTTGGAAAGAGGAATTGACCCTGTTCCTGCAATGGAAGATAGTGATCCATTTGCAATACGAACTTTTTGAATACCAGAATTAGGAATATATGAAGAAAATAATCTTGAGTCACTGGTCATATGTTCCGACGTTCTTGAATCAATTATCCAAGGAGTTTTAATAACTTTAGAATTTAGGGCAATGATGAAATTACCTTGCTGGACTATGGCACAATAAGAAGAAAGAGTTGAATTTTTTGAAGATTAAGTAAGAAACCTGTTGAGCACCTAAACTTGTTCCTTGGTAAATATTTGAGGGTTTATGCCACTGGATTTAGCAGGTTTTTCACCATTGTTTCGTTCAACCTGGAAGGCTTTATTGGAATTGGAACCTTTATCAACACCTCTAAAATTTCTGGAGTTGTGATTAGCAGGTTTCCCATGAAGTTTCCAACATGCTTCTCGAGTGTGTCGTGGCTTATTACAATGGTCACACCATATTCGAGTGCTACGATCGTCTCCTTTCCTGTTTGTACGTTGTTGTGTTAGCTTTCGTAGGTGCTTCAGTCAGCAAGGCTGAGGTATTCAATGTATTATTCATACGAGATCCACCCATCGTCACATTCTTCCTTATTTCTTCCATCCAAATATAAGAAAACACTTCTCTTAATGATGGAAGTGGTTCTTTTCCAAGCACTCTCCCCTTGGCTTCCTCAAATTCAGAATTGAGTCCAGCAAGGAACTCATAAACACGCTCCTTCCCTAATAATTTTGCATAGCAATCGCTGTCTCCCGGACACTCTCATTCAACCTCACAATATTGGTCTAATTCCTGCCATAGACCCTTCATGCGATTGTAATAGTTGGTAACATCACCATCCCCCTGCTTATCGTCCTTAAGTCGAGTTTTGATCTCAAAAATTTGAGCTGCATTGCCTTTATAAGAATAGGTTTCGTCCACAGCATCCCATATCTCTTTGGCAGTAGAGAGGAAGAGATAGGTCTGACCAATAACAGGCTTCATTGAGTTGATCAACCAAGCCATTAGCATGGCATTCTCCGTTTCTCAAGTGAAAAAGGCCGATTGATTTTTTCTGTAGGTTTTTCTATACTTTCAGTTAAGTAGCCAATTTTTCCCCGCCCAGTGATAAACATCTTTACGGATTGAGACCATTGAAGATAGTTCAATCTGTTCAGTTTATGAGTAGTGATTTGAAGGGAAGGATTATCGTGGACAAAAGTCTGTTCTCCTTGCTGATTTGCTCCAGAACCAGAGCCAGACTTGACATCACCAGACGAAGACATCTTATAAAAAAAATATATTGGTAAGAAATAAATCTAAGAGCCAAAACCTGGCTCTAATACCATAAACACAAATATATAAGTATTTCTGTATTTTTCAGCACATTTTAGGCAGAGGCCAGTACAATATATAGGCATCAGATTCTAATATGATAATCTCTAAACCTAATCTGATAAAATATAAATTTAAAAAATATATAAACTTAAATACACTAACAGATAATATCTACAATAAACAAGGCATGCTTATCCTAGTAATTCAAATATTTTGAATCTTCCAACAAGAGTTTACTGCTTTTTCGCTTTCCCCACTCTTTTAACTTTGATGAGATACAAAAGGAGATTGATGGCAGTCAGGAATTGAGGGCTCTTAAGGAGGCTCTGCTGGCTAGAAACTCTTTTCAGGCTGGTTACACTACAGTTCAAGGAACTTATTGTATAAAGGGAAGATTGTATTGAACAAGGAATTTGTCTTTATTCCTAAATTACTCAAGGAATTTCATGACAGCCTATTAGGTGGACATTCGGGATTATTGAAAACAACTCAACGAATTTGTAGTGAATTTTTTTGGCCGGGAATGATGAAGGATATTAAGGTTCACATTGAATCTTGTGGAATTTGTCAACAGAACAAGTACCTAGCATTGTCACCAGCTAGTCTACTACAACTTATACCCATTGCTAACTTGGTTTGGGAAGATTTAACAATGGATTTCACTGAAGGCTTACCAAAATCCAAGGGGTATGATTCTATTCTGGTTGTTGTGGATCAATTGAGCAAATATGGGCATTTCATAGCTCTTAAACACCCTTTCGATGCTCATTCCTTGGCTGCTATCTTTGTTAAGGAGGTTGTAAAGCTTCATGGAATTCCCCGTTCCATTATTACTGATCGGGACTGAGTGTTTCTTAGCCTATTTTGGTCAGAAATATTTAAATGCAGGGTACAACTCTTAAGCGCAGCACAGTCTATCACTCACAAACCGGTGGCCAATCGGAGGTGGTTAATCGCTGCTTGGAAACCTATCTACGATTCTTTGTTGCTGAAAAACCAAAACAGTGGGTGAAATGGCTCTCTTGGGTTGAATATTGGTATAATACTTCCCATCATACTTCAGCTAAATCTACCCCATTGAAGCTACCCTATGGCTGTAACCCTCCTCCACTGGTTCGTTATGGCCAATCTTCCACTGCTATCTCAATAGTTGAACAATCATTAGAAGAAAGAGATGCTATATTAGATGAATTGAAACAGAATTTGAAAGACGCTCAAGAAAGAATGAAGGGGATTGTAGATGGCAAACGTAGAGAGGTTCATTTTCAAGTGAGAGACTTGGTTTACCTCAAATTACAGCATATAAACAGCAATGGCTAGATGCAGAAATGAAAAGCTTAGTCCTCGTTATTGTGGACCTTATCCAGTGGAAGCAAGAATAGGACGGGCTGCCTATCGGCTAAAATAACCAGAAAATCCATCAGTGCACCCAGTCTTTCATATTTCTCAGTTGCGTTGTCCAGTAGGCACCGCCCCTATCTCATCCTTCATTCTTTCTCAGCGTAGTGCTACCATGGAGCTGGTAGCTGAGCCTGAAAATGTCCTTTTTGTACGCCAGAAGTAGGAGGGGTCTGGAGTCATTATAGAAGTATTAATTAAGCGGAAAGATCTACCAAGGGAGGGTTTAGGAGGAGAAAAATTTTCTCTCAATTAGGGTCGCCGGAGTTACTGTTTACTCCGGCCAATTTGCGAATCAGCCTTTCAAATCTACATATGTTGTAGATCGGGATATCCTGAGACAAATTTTCTTCTGGGTCGCCCTCAGTTTCCAGCAGCAAAACGGTTAAATTTACAAAAAAAGGTTTCGGATTTCACTATTCATCGCCGATGGCGATCGAGTAGGACGCCACCTTTACCATCATCGTATTGGTCTTGATTCGATGTACAAGTTTTCCTTCATCAGCACCACCAGATTCGCGTCGCATCACCTCCGTTCTAGACCACAAAGTTTCGGATTTTTCACTATTCACGGCCGCCCGCCGCTGTCATCCGCGAGTGGCATCTCACCTCCATCAAATTCTTGTAGATCAGGCGACGTTCTACAAGTTTCCCTTCATCAGCACCACCAGATTCGCGCCACAACACCTCCGTTCAAGGCCTCAAAGTTTCGGATTTACAATTCACCGCCACCTCTTATCGGAAAACGGCGAGTTGTATCTCACCTTCGCCATCATCTAGTAGATCGGGCAACACTGATCAACTTTTCCTTCTTGGCCGTCATCTGATTCCAAGCAGAAACCCCCTCAAATCACCGCTTCTTCAATTCGGATTTTACTGTTCACCGCGGTGGTTACTATTCATTACCGGAGACACTGTTTATCAGCCCCACTCAGATTGTTCTTCAGGTTATTTCATGCAACTTTGCCTCTTGGTCGATTTCCTGATTCCTTGCGGATTATCGTTTTTAAAGAGGTGACGACGACTTTGGAAGCCAAGCCGCTTCGGTGCCTGGTTTGCTTTCGTTTTTCCATCTCTTTTTTATGAGTTTGCATTGTATTTGATTTGTAATTCACTTGATGGATCCATCCAAGACAACTACTGGCTCTTGGGCTGATAAAATCAAGATTACTGATTCGAGTACCCGATGCAAATTGAGTCCGGTTACTCCTAAGAAACCGGGTACAATCCTTGAGATTCCAGATGAGATTGTCGACGAGAATTTAGCCGAATGGCGTAGATGTCTTGTTGGCTTCTTTCCGGGATATGTGATGCCCTTCCATGCTGCACGTTCGATGGCGATGCGTGCATGGAAATCTAGTGGTCTTGAGGACGTCCGTTCCACGGATAAGGGATTTCTCATCTTCCGTTTTAGAACTGAGGATGAGGTACATGCAATCATTGCTCGAGGTCCTTGGATGTTTGGAGGTAAATTCATTTACCTGCAGCAATGGCATCCGCATCTGGATTTCAATCTTACAGCATTCTGGACACTACCAGTTTGGATCCGTTTGTATGGCCTGCCGTTTCCTTTGTGGACAGCCAAAGGCCTTAGCATTATCTCCAGCATGGTTGGAGAACCTCAATCTTGTGATAAGGCGACTTCTGATCTATCTAGATTAGAGTATGCGAGGGTTTGTGTTTTTATTGATGCAAGACGCCCTCGAGTTAAGAACTTTGAGTTCAGGTGCAAACTCTCTCCAGAGCCCATCAAAATTCAAGTTGAATATGAGTGGACTTCAAAACATTGCCCCAAATGTTGCCAGTTTGGTCATCGTTGTCCAGAACCAGTAAAGACTTCAAGTCTAGATAAGAATGAGGCTAGCACCTCTGATAGTACCCCTTTGAGAAAAGAAAAGGATGTGACCAAGGTCACTGATTGCACCAAAATAGTTGCTATCCCAGAAGTTTCTGCAGTGCAAGTTGAGCCTCCGAAGGCTACTACACTTCCGAGTGCAGAGTCAGTTTCAGATTCTGATTCTCCATCTCCTTTTGCGACCGACGAGGGTAGACTTTTGGGCACTATCAAATGTTCTACAAATCGTGAGGCATCTATTTCCTCAGGGCGGATACCTACTGAGTCTTCTCCCACTCGTTTTGAGCCTTTGATTGGGCTCAGTGAGGATGATCAACCTGATAGGATTGACCATACCCATTCGGACACCCCAGCTACCCCGGTAAAGAAGGGTAAGAAGAAGAAAAACAAGAAGGGTTAAAGCTCTTGTATTTTTATGTTTTAGACCGTTTGTGATCATTTCTCTTTTATGTTGTTAAGGTCGTTTGTGGCTTTTTTACTTTGTTTAGGCCGCTTGTGGCCTTCATTTTCTATCTTTTTGTTGGATTGCATGTTTGGACTTTACGTCCTTTTGTAATTCTTGGGGTATGCCCCTCGGATTTTTGTACATTATAACTTTTTTGGATTTATATTACTAAGTAACTTTTCCAAAAAAAAGGAAAGATCTACCAGAATTTGAGGCAACTTGGGAGCGATTTGATTTGATTAAAGATCAGTTTCCCCATTTTCACCTTGAGGGCAAGGTGAACGTTTGGGCGGAGGGTAATGATAGATCTCCAATTAGATTCACTTATGCTAGGCGACACCAACGTAACAATAAGTGAAGGGCAGAAATGTGATTTGAGGGATTAGTAGGGTTATTTTCCTCTATTTACTTTTTATTTTCTGTTTTGCTGTGTTGATGAATGGGCTGTGGGGATTTAGTTATCCTAGCCTAGGGAAGAGTGTACAGTCAGTTAGAGAATAAGAGAGAGAGAGAGAGAGAGAGAGAGGGAAAAGGGGACATTGAGTCTTTGGTGAGGAAGTTGTAGAGAGTTTCTCTAAGGGAGAGCTAGCAGACCTCTCGAATAGTCTGCTACTTTTCCAGAATTATGAATATAATTTTTCTGCAGTTCTTCTACCTACTCTAGATTTTCTACTTAATTTCTGTCTTTTGTGCTCACTACTGTGGGAGTGAGTGTGTGTGTGTCTGAAACTTAGATATATCATGTATCTTGCTAAATTTCTGGAAGTCCCTCTTCTCACCTGGCTTGCATGATAAATGTACGGTTACCCATTTACTCTTTAGTTATAGATGTAAAGATGGTAGAATGATAAAAGAGTTGTATCCAATGATTTCAAGACAATTAACTATTTCAACACCGAAGAAGAAATTTTGAAAAGCTACATATTCTTTGCTCTAACTGACAGTATCTCATTGTCTGAGCATGATTTGATTTTGATAGAATTTCAGTGGTCCATAAATTTTAACTGATAGCAAGCAAGAGCACAAGTTTCCTTGCTTATGAATAATTTAGTGGGATTTTGCGATGGGTGTTTATTCTCATTTGATGGTGGTGACTATATCCATCATACTAGTTTTGTAACTTCTAATTATAGTTGCTTATATTACCTTTTTGTATTTTAAGAAAAGACAAAAGAAAAATACTGCTCATGTAGTACTAAAATATTGAATTGTGCTGATTATGAGCCATTTCCTGTCAGCTATCGGAAGAGCCAGATTGGGCATTTATGAGAGAAAATCATGGTAAAATTGCATTTTTGTTTGGCACTGATGATCACTGGGGTCCACTTCAAATGTTTGAAGAGGTAACGATGGATCAATTCACTTTGTTTGGTTTAAGATCATTTCGCCCATGTGAAAACTTTCGATGGGATATCGTTCATGTATGCGGTGCCTTCTTGTTGGGTATGCATCTATTGGAAAGCCGTATGCATGTCATCTATATGGAACAAGCATGTGGTCAACGTTGGGGATTAAAATATTACCTCCTCCGCTCTTCCTTCTACTGAAAATTATTTGGTAGACTGCTTGGTTAACTTAAACAGCCCAGTGTTTGGCATATAAACTTCTAAATTTTTCCTCAAATGCAATCTGGACAATCTAGTGTGTTTGTTCATTGCTTAATCTCTGCATCATTATTCATTAAGAGGGTGGTTATTTTAGTTTTAAGTAAATTATAGGGGCATAAGTTAGTACCTAACTTAAGGTTTTCTTAAGTATTTTTGCAATCTTTTGGAATTTTTATGTGATCTTTTAAAGATTGCTTAAACTTTTGTTCCAAACTGGTTTCATTCGGCTTTCATCAAGATGATATTGATTGTGATTGCCATGATGATGGATGCTTATGAGGTTCCTGCAGATGAGTTGTTGTTGGTGATCAGTGTTTATCAGAGGAAATATATTTAAAAGCAACTATAATGAAAAATCCTTGTAGAATGATGAACCCAGATTTTATTTTTGAGGATGATCCTAAATGCCTGGGAAATACTGGTATAATTACGGTGTTGACTTTAATTGTACAGCAATACTTATTGTAGCAAAGAAATTGTCACAATGAGAATTTGGTTTCTGCTGCATCGTTGTATAGCTAATTTTCTTTTTTCCTAAACCATATTTTCCTTTTCCCTTTCCCTAGCATGCTTCTGTTTGACTACCTGGCTTATTATTAACCCACACTTGGTGCTCACAGATCTCGAAACAGGCCCCAGATATTACTCTATCAGTTGAAAGAGAGGGCCTCTCTCATGCTTTCAGTTGCACCGAGGTTGGCTCATCATGGGTTGCTAGCCATGTAGCTAGTTTGATAAAGAAAAAAATTTCAAGTTAGGTCAGACCTGTTCCTTCCTATATTTTCAGAGTAAGATGATCAAAAGCTTCTTTGATGATAGAGGTGGAAAAATGAGCTACGTTTACTGACGTATGCGTGGATATTCATTATTCTGAATTCTATATTTTTAATGTAAGCCTCACATATTTCCTGAATCCTGATAAACTTGCATATACAACTCCTAGGTTCCATCGTTGATCATTCAAATTTTATTAGTCCAAGTGCTCTCTAAGCCTTTTTTAATAATTCTTAATATAGTGACGACATTGGAAAACACAAAAGACTTTTGATGGAAAAGCTTACACAGGTGCACTAGTGCCTTTGGTTTTTCTTTTCTACTAGCTAATCTTAGGATTATCTGCAATTCTGGACTAACAAGATACTGAAAAGTATAAACACTGGTACCATTTAATGTAAGATCAGTAAAATGGGACATGAGATTGGTAACAGAGAATGTGAGACTAGTAAGAAACTGAATATTAAGCTGATAACAATGAACATAATTGAAGATATGAAAACTCTGAGGTTGGTGATATATTTATAACATAGACTAAAGTTCAATGTTATCGATTTACGTCACAGCGGTTCTCACATTCTCTGCTAGTAGTCATATGTTCAATGGTGGCGATCCTTATTGTTTCCTAGTAGTAATGTTTGCCTTTTATTACTTGAATGCACCCACCTTCTGTGGCACTTTGATATTTCCTTGGCTAGGAGCAAAGAACAGAATTGCTTATAACGTGGTTGAAATGGACGAGAGATGAGACATCAGTTGATGGTTATATTTTCTGAATGAGAATTATCGAGCAATAATTTTTAGATTTTGAAGCACAAAGAACCAAAACTGCCAGCAGTATCACAAGATTAGTGGCAGGAGAAACGGGTGATAGGGGAGCTTGTAGTGTCCCGTGACTCTTGATTTCTGGACCAGACCCTGTTAGAACTCCAAATTGGTATTCCTCTAAAACATAATTTTTCAATAAACAAACCAACATTAAGGACAAAACAATGTACGAGTAGAATGATAAAGCACATGTGCACTTGGACATTTAATATTTCTTCCTAGCTGGAGCAGGATTTTCAGAATCTTCATTCGATTCATTCTAAATTGGTTTCTTACCAAAAACCTTGACTATAAAAGAAATGAAATCCACTGTCTTCTCTCCTAATATTATGGGTCCAACAACCATTGCCTGATCAGTAACCCGTTAGGACATCATTTTTAAGAGGGCTTTGGTCAGAATCATTATTAACATAAAAAGAAATTTATAGACAGAATTGAAAAAAAATCAAGACTAAAGTGGAGGGAGGGAAGGCATTTGAAAAATGCATCAGACAATCAAAATTTAGATATCATGTTCATGTTTGATAGATTGAGTGACATTTTTTTCTTTTTCTAAGTGTTGAGCATTAATATTAAATGCTAGGATCAACCGATTGACAGGCATTGAGATTTCAAACTTTAATGTTGACAACAAAAAAACAAACATGTTATTGCATACACGAAGCCCTCTAATTTGAGTCATTTTTAATTTTTCTGAAGTTTATGATCAAAAACTTGAAACATGTCGCAGGGACCTTATAATATTTAACTAGTAATGAAATGTGAGCTTATGTAGTTATAAAATCTCACCTTGTACATAGCCAAACCCTACATTTCCCAAAACCCAAAACATTGTGAAAAAAAAAAAAAAAAAACCTGAACTATAATAGGTGGCTCCGACATGGGTGCTATAGTCACTGCGTGTTTGAAGCTTATTATATAATCGTGAATGCTTCCAAAAATATTTCTTGAATTTGGTGGATCAGGTTGGTGTTTTCTATTTGGGTCAATGAGTCTTTTGAGCAAATTCCATTGGTACTTGTTTGGATTCGGATAAATTATAAACTTGTACTGCGTGGCTAACAAATTCCACTCTTTTACGAGACACCAATGACAGTACTGGCCATCCAAGCTATTCGCCTTTATTTCTTTCTAATTGCAAGATTGATGTTACATTAAAAAAACACAAAAAATAATCCAGTTGAAGGATTATTATAAGATTTAGTCAAACTTTAATTTTTAAAAATTTAAATAAACTCGTAAATTATCGAGTTGTTGAATAAACATATTCAAAAATTTACTCAACTTTCTATCTGATTGTCTATCAATACTTGGTAAGTGTTGGATAGGCTCTTTAAGTTTTGAAACAATTCCAATTTGATAACTTAACACCTTTTTTGACAACTTTTGGTTAAAACTCAAAATATTCTCCTCAATTAGGCCATAGTTAATAGTCCTTCTCAAAAAAAGAAAAGAAAATTATTGTAAATGCATGGTTGGTAAACCCATTAATACAAAGATAAGCCGACTAGCAACACACCCTCTATATTTGATTTCATTTTCACCCGTTTGTTAAAGATTGAGAATTAGCCGATTACACCCTGTCGTTAGTTTTTCTGTTAACTTAAATTTTTACTAGTATTAATTGTTAAATTAACTATTACACCTCTAAATAATATTTGATGTAAATTATGTATTTTATTAAATTTATCCATCTTACTATTATTTTGTATAAATGTTATTTTATAATTATTTCTTTACTATCATTATCATAATTCCTACATTTTTAACTATCAAAATTATTTATTTTAACATAATTTAATATATATATATATATATATTTAACTTTTAAAATAGTGTGTTTTACCATTATTTGATATAGCTTATATATTCCTAACATTTCAACTGATCAATTATTTGAAAAATATGACAAAATTTCTCGTTTATCTGAACAATTGTAACACTAACAAATTTAAAGAATCAACTAAATCATTTTATCAAAATTTAAAATTAAAGGAAAAAAATAACTGTAAAAGATGTAAGGGGTAAATTCAAGTATGATAAAGTACAACGATGTGTATGGTATTTGTCCCATAAAATTATAAATATATTATTGAGAAGTCGAATAAAATAATTTTGTATATATAATTATTTATTAGTTGGTGCACGTTGACTGTACAAACGGATGTACGGCCAATATTTGCAAACGATCCGTTTCAGAAGATCTGAACCGCTGAAATAGAGAATCCCCAGATCAGTATCACTCCTGCTGTCATGTCAGTTTTTTTTTTTTTTATAATTATAGCCCGTTAATCCTTCTGACTTTATATTTTTTTTATTATTTATTCAGCTACATCGTCCTCAGATTGTTATTTTAGCTTGGAGAATTTTATCGAAGAAATGACAAATACCTCCCCTTTATTACAGCGAAATTGTTTGCTTTAACATCATTTACGAATTTTGTTATCGACTATTCTTATGTTTTAAAAAAAATTATGGATTATCCTTCCGTTAATTTTTTTCTGTTAGATGAAGTCATATTTCCATATGTTTTATGTACAATTAGTAAAATATTCCTAGCAGTAAATTTAAAGAAATATGTATAAAAATGAAATTAACGCACGCTTATCCCTATCTTTTAAAAAAAATCATAGAACACTCTTTTATTAGTTAATTAACTATTTCTCTTAAATTTCATCTTATTTATAATTATTTAACGAACACACTAACAGAAAGATACTCTATAATTTTTTTCAAACGTTAGGAATAGTCGATGATAAAATTTACAAAATGTATTAGAGTGCATAATTTTGTCAAAACATAGGAGTAGTCCATGTGATTTGCCCAAATTTTATTTTCTCAGAATGATGAAATATCAAAAGCCGTGCAAGGTTTTACGATATTTAAAAGGATAATATTCATTTTTTGCAACATTATATTTAAATTTATATTATAAAATCTGTAACCTAATTTACACGTAAATTAATGTTGGAAAAATCTTATTAATCAAGGACAACTATCATCATTTTATTTTATGTGAAAATATGAGATTAAATAGAATAATTTTACAGAAATAACAAATTTAGTTCCCATATTGTGATATAGTCTTTATTAAATGAATTATTATCGAATCATTTGTTATAATAAAATATATATTAATTTAATAATATTTTATTAGGACAAATTAATATATGAAGTTAATTAATTGTTTATGAAATATTACTCAACTAAATACGTAATTGGATCCTTTAATAACTATTGCATTAACATTTCAAAAATTTTAGTAAAATGAACAAAAGATTTATCAAATAATTTAGAAAACAAATTTACTATGTATTAATTTGAAGTGTGTTGCATTTGATGCATGAAATATATTATTAAATATTTTCAAAAGAATAATGTATTAAAAATAATATTGATAAATTAATCAAAGAAATATATAAATAAAAAATCATAGAAAAAAAAATATTAATATTAAAATTAATATTAATAACATGTAAAAAAGATATAATTACTGTATTAAAATTGTTATAGGGTAGTAATCCACATCTTAGTAGGAAAACTCATTGCAAATCTTTTATTAAAAAATCTATTTATACTACTTTCCTATTTATTTAATATATAGGATAGTAATTGTTAATCTAACAAGAATCTTTTTTATATAGGAAACTCATTCACAAACCAAATTCTTATATAATTAAAAAGTATCATTTTTCTATTTAAAGAATAGTTAATTAATTAAATATAATAAAAATAAAAAATTGTAAATCCATTAATTTAAAATATCAGTTATATTCTTAAATAAATTTAGTTACGTAGAAGAGCAAGAGTAGGGAAGATTGAAATAGTAAAATCTAAAATGTTTTACATATTTAATATAATATTTAAAGAGTTTTGTGGAGCCCGGGCGGCCGGGCCCCTAGTCCTTAACTATGGTCCACCACTGATCACTGATCAGGTTAATATCTAATAGACTCTCGTGTTTGTACAATTATTCAAGAAATACACTCAGCGTACAATATTTCTAAATTTGATAGATAATAGGAACAAATTAACGTTCGTATTAATTAATTAATTCATTCATTATAATTTGGACTGTATATATTAGTTTGTAGAAACTCCGAAAGGAAGATGTGCGGTTGAGGGTAGGGTTGTGATAGGAAAATGTGACAGACAAGTGAGAATATCATGCAGGGACCCCTCCAACTAAAACTCACATGAAGAGATTTATAGAGAGATCCTCCCCCCTTCCCCGTCTCACCCACACTCGAATAAAAATTTGCCTCTTAGATTAATGTCCCTCAACTCCCTTGACTTTCATTTCAAAGCTGCTACAGAAAACAACAATGTCCACAACCACTCGAAGAAAGCTTCTCCTCAACACAGTCTCAGTGAGCTTAGGCTGCAGTAGCTGGAAGAAGCCAAAGCTTTCGTTCCTCTTCCACCCAAAGCCAAAGCCCAAGAAACCCACTTCTTCTTCCTATCATCGCAAACATTACTCTCTCTCTTCTTCCACCTCTTCCTCTAAGACCAACTGCTACACTGACTACGACACTGCCAGCGCCACCACCTTCTCTCCCTACAGGCCTGACGACTGCAGCTGGGACGACGACACCGACATGGACAGGGACAGCAAGTCGAGTTCTTCCAGGACTGTGCGAGGTTTCGGCCGCGTGGGTAGCCAGAGCGTGGCTGTCGAGAAGGAGTCTGATGACCCTTATCTGGATTTTCGTCACTCCATGTTGCAGATGATATTGGAGAAGGAGATTTACTCTAAAGATGATCTTAAAGAGCTCCTCAACTGCTTTCTCCAGCTCAACTCGCCTTGCCACCATGAGATTATAGTCAGAGCTTTCACTGAGATCTGGAATGGGGTGTACTCAGTCAAGCCCGGTGGTGTTGGCGGGGGTCCATGGGAGTAGCAGCAAAAGCAGTTTTTCCGGTTTGGATGCTAATTAGTGACTAAGTCACGTGAGTTATAGGCTGTGCACGTGGTGCATTCATGTTCTTACTGGAATATGATTATCTGACCTATAAGATCTTGTGACTTCTTTCTTTCTGTAAATGAGGTGGGGTGAGGTGAAGTGGAGTGTACTCTGAACAAGTCAGGCCTGGGCCCACCAAATGTAACTGGGGCCTCGGCCCCCCTCCACATGATGACATGTCAGTGTTGTAATGCCCCACCCAAAAAAAAAAGTTTTTGAAGGAAAATGTAATGCCAAAATTCATTTTTTTTCCTAATGAGTTTTCTTTTGACTGCTTATATTTAACTTTATAAAAATGGCACAATTCTCGGATGTGAAATTCTAGTACTGAAGAGTTTATTATTAACATATTATTTAATCGTAGTATTGAAGATCTTCAAGTGGAGTGGGTTGGTCCAATTTGGATCATGGGAAAGTTTTGGTCAAAAAGCTTTCGCAATTTCTTGAGAAACGTAATTTAACAGTAGTAGTGTTGGTGGAGAGGAAAGAGAGGCACCGGGATTTGTATTATAATGGGATGGGACCAGAGAGCTACTGTTATTGTCATTATCTTTTGTTTTGTTTTGCACTCAAAAGAGGTAGAGGTGAAGATGAAGGTGAAGGCAACTACTGAACAAGATTTGGGGAAACAATTTCGTCCCTGCGATTCTTTCATCTATGAGGATTTTAAATTATTAAATCATAATTTTCGACCTTAAATTCTGATATGCAGATAACTACAAAATATTTGGCATCCTATTTTTAAGAGATTTTATGTAGAAATTTAATTTTAAAAAATTATATCAATTTATTCAAAAATTATTAAAAATTTCCAACTTAACGAAAAACCATATAAAATTATCCTGTTAACATTTAATTTTAGAAACTCTAGGTTAATATAAATAATTTATAATGTCGATATAAATTGAAATTATAAATTTTTTAAGGTGTTCTTTTTACTGCCATATTTCATGTTTGTCTATATAAAATTAAAAAATTAAGTAATTTTTACATTAAATATTAATTTATCAAAAATTAGAGAAATAATATTGTTTAATTATTAAAAATGGTATATTAGATATTATATTTGTTGGAAATTCATATGCTACTGTTACATACTCTGATATTAATTTGTAGAATTATGATGTTGTATGTTATGAATAACTTAACAGAAGTTTGTTATGACATACATAACAGAGGTGAATAACTATATTTTTTATTTAACAAACAACAGCACATACTTCAGAAGTACCCCATGATGGAAGTATTCCAGTAAAGAAATAATCCACATATTACACAATATGAAATAGTCTTTATATAGGCATTACATCAAACCACTTAATCATGAATGTAGGACCACTACTAACCACCAAATTACTACTAACTTGTAGAGAAATAATAGGGTAACTAATCCTTAAAATTACTCACATGAGGTGATCAAATCATGACCAAATCAAAGTCAATAACTTATTTCTAAAGAATAGGATATATGATCTGCATAATATTTGTATAGAACTTTAACAATATTTAAGAAGGTGTTGAATTTAATGTTGAAGTATATTATTGTACAATTTGGCAATTTAGAAATAAAAAGGCAATTAAGATTGAAGTAAATTTTCGAGCTGGTATCGTTAGCTTTTTTTTTTTTTTTTTTGGGTTGTATATTTTAATAAGAGAAATGAATGGAATTGTTTCTGTCCTCGCAGAGTTTCTATCCATTTTCCAACACTGTCCCTTTCTGCATGCTATCTTTTGTTATTGTATGTCTGGCTCTGCCACTTCACGTATGGGCCTTCAGCCTCTTTGACTCGCGCCTTTCATTGCAAGAGTGATTGATGTAAATATATAAGTATTGTTTTGTCTAAAGGGGGACCATAATCACAGAATTAAGATACTCTAATATTTAGACATAGTGATAATTTTGAACCTCTCCTCCCTTTTGTTTTCGAATCAAAGGAGCTCTCTCTAATTTAAAATTATCACTAATTACTTAACTAAACATAACAATGAGACGGGGTCGGACATCCTCTCCATTTACCCTCACCATCTTTTATTTTTGCCATATTCTTTATATTATATCTTACGTTATGTTTACATGAAGTGAGGGTTTGGAATATATACGACATCGATTTGAGTTAAAATAAAATTGTTTTTAGTACCCTTTTCAGTATGATCGTTGCTTTGCTTATGATATTGTTGTAGTAAGCTAGAAATGGTTTTCGATTTTCATTTCTAAATATGCTAGAAATTGTTTAGAATTTATATATAAAAGCCAGGCCAATTGCAAAAATAGACGTAATTTCTCATGCAAAGCATTCAATTCATGAACGCGCAGCGGTTTACAGTATTTATTAGATCATTGAATAAGATGCAAAGTTGACTCATTTTATGTCCCATTAATTGCTCCAAATTGAATCTTACTCTTAGTCTTGGATACTGAAGCTGCCTTCAAAATATCTCAGGTAACATCGCTGTCCAACTAGTAAATGATGTAAACTTAGATTGAGAGATTAAACAACAGAAATAATTTTACGAGTGGAGAAAGGTTGAGGTTGAGACATGCAGCTGTGCAGTTTTACGCTGACGTTGGTCGCAGACTAATGGTGATATTATTACCATATTTCAGCAATTCGATTAATGTCTTCTGATCACAACCATAATCAGTATTACTATTTCATAAATGTGTTGTCTGATGAATTAAAGAAAATTGAATGAATGTGGTCTAGTTTCAAGTGTTAGTCAAATCAAATAATATATATAAAACCAACGGGGAACCTCCAAGGTAGCTAGTGGAAACATAAGGGGCCTTCATTGTTAAATCTAGAGGCAATAAGATAAGATCGACCAGTATTTCCATTATGTCAGTTATATATATATGAAACCGATGCAACCTAACATATTTACTGCAACTCAGTCCAGCTCATAAATCATCCTTCAATACTTCGATGTTGAAAAAAAGTGAAATACTTCAATGCTATCTATAAATATTTTTAATTTCAATGACTACTTTTGAAACTATTATATATTGGATTAATAATCCATACAACGATCACATTCGAGTACCGAAACGTTGACCTGTTAATTTGAAGTTGATAGTGAAATATAGGAATTGATTGAGTATTGGGTTAATATATAACCTTATTATGAACGGGTACACCAATTTTAAAAATTAAAAGAGGATTGTGGGAGCTGGGAGAGGAGAGTCTCGATTCCCGAAACATAACTGGTTTAATTTTTTGTTTTCAAAGCTAATTTGATATCCGTTTTCTCTTTCGTTTATGAGCAAAGAATGCCAATTACTTTTAAGAGATGTCCCTTGTGTACGTTGTGACTCGCTTTTGGTTACTTGAAACACAACTTAAGTTCTAATAATTAAGTAGACACAATAACCATCTCTGATCTAATCCATTACCATCTTTATTTGATAGTGGGAGACATCTTGTTGCTTTTATAGGCTGGAAAAAGCTATTATGCGTAGAAGTGGAAAGGAACCAAAATTGCTTAGCGGAAACCCATTCTATATATCAAATCTGAAATCACCCAATTTAATGTAGTTCTAGTTTTTGAAAAAACAAGTCCATAAAGTAATTGAGACCTACATGGCACACCCTTAAAGATGGACCGTCCAATCCTGTATACGGATCAAAGCAAGAACTATATTGTCATTACATATAGAAAGCAAAATGAAGAACAAGTAAATATGGGAACAGGAATGGCAAATGGGCCTACCACTTCTCGTTCTCTTCTGTCAATATAAGAATGTATGTTAGTGTTTGGGAAAGATTAGACAGCGATAAAGAGTTGAGGGACTTTGAAAGTACTTTAATTTGGTGGTCGAGGGTCCCAAAATGTGAGGACCTTAGGCACTGTCTTTTGCCCACTGAATTGAAACATTTTGATTTCGAGAATCTCTTCATTGGCATATGATTTTAAGTCTCAAAGATCATGTGTGAAACTACTTCAAGTGTAAAGCTCGTAATAGCACTTCGTGGCTTCCAATGACAAGAAGGGAACCAAATGAACAATCAAATTAAGCAGCTTATCTGTCCACAATGAGAACATCCAACCCCATATTTCTTAATCTTGTCTCTCCATAGGGATGCCCTCAAAGTTGTTCTATTCTATCTTTCAAATGTTTTATCTCATAATATTTGCTTCTTGAATATTTAATGGTTCTAAGCCTCTAACAATAAAAATCTAAGATTCTTCATATATAAATGATGGATAAAAAGATGTCATCACATCAAAATCTTATGTCAATTAAATAAAAGAAGATTATTCGTGTGTGTATATATACACACACGATTATCAAAATTTTCAATACTGCATATTCATTTTAAAACCGAAATCATACCAATATAGCATAAAATTCTATATTAACTAAGTAATATAAAAATAATCACAAACAAAAACCTTCTGGGACGAACCCAAAAATGGGAAATATGTATGATATTACTAGAAATGGGTTGTCAAAAAGCAAGCCCCTTTAAGGGAATTGTCTAATCCAAACTTGTAGTGTGAGGCATGCAGCCTGAGCACCCCGCAAGGCTTCAACGCCAACGAAATTGGGTCCTGCTGGCTCAATCACCTGGAGACAAGTGCACAACACACAGGAACATGATGTAACTAGCTCCCAACATTTGGCAAACTTGAGTCTGATCCGTTTCCCCGGTGGCTTAACAAGGAGGCAAACCACGAGGAGTAATAGCAGTCACTAGCTACTTCAATTATAGTAACAAACTACTTGAAAAAGTTGAAATCAATAGAATTAATCCATCCCACCTTCTATATAGATTATTTAAATGGCAAACAGTTCTTAAATCTCTTTTTCAACCCAAAAGGAAAACTTAATTATATAATTGAAGAATTCTCTGATAAACGAAATTTGTAAAAGATTTTCTATAAAATGTAATTGTAACATATGTTATCTCAATTTCATTCGGAAGTTGTTTTTATTTATTTAAATGCCCAAACAAATTTTTTCTCAATCAAATTAGGGTTTAATATTTGTATCAAATGAGAACTTAATCGAATACAATCATTATAATTGCTGTCAATGGATCGAGTTATGTTATGATTAAGTTAAATCGATCCAATTTACTTAGGAAAATCTGTTATGCAATGGCCCAACCTTTTAGTGTATGGTCTTTCTAACCCTCTTAATATGGAGAGAGTAGTTTTCTAATTGTTCTAATTTTTGGAAGGATGGTTTGCTGAGGATGAACGGCTGTGGTTCTGGTACCGGTTACTTATATGTGGAGCCAGCCAAGCCGTGCCATGCCTTAATATGTTATGTTGCATACAGAAACAGAAGTAAACCCAAATGGGCCCCTTAATCATTTTATATTGGATCAGGCTTTGAGGCCCATTTTAACGTTCTGTCCCATTATATATGGGCCTCAGTTTTCTAGCAATTGTAGTAACTAGTTACTGCTAAAAGGGTCATGCATGCTCCACCAATGCTCCTCTCTCTATATAAACGTACGTAATATGAATTATAATGTCAAAAACTAATTTCAAACAGGTATAATTTCATCTGGTAATTAATATTAGTAGACTATACTAGGACCTAAGCAGTTTCTCCTTCTCAGTAAAAGGCATAAAAACTTTGTACAACATCGCATGCACGCGGAAGTGGTATGAAAGCAAAAGCCAATTAATTGGTTGACCCTCTTGGTCCATGCATGCTAAGTAACATAACATTATGAGATTGAGATTGAGATTGAGTGAGAGGACCTGAGCAGCAAGGGTAGGTATTGATTGATAAAGAAGCATTGAATGGAATTCAAACTCACTCAATGACTCAAAAATTAATGAGAAAATGACTCAAACTTACACCAAGATTCAGGACAACTGGGTTTTGATATTAGAGTCCACAAATCTTATTGTGCAGTAAGTATTAAATTTGAATAGTGACAGTCTCATTCATAGGTCACCATCATCACCAATTTGAAAACCAAGATCTTCATCATTTTGTTGTTGGGATCAAGGAACCACAACTGGCTTTATTTAATTCTCTGTTCTATCGCCATTAATTTTGCTAGCTAGCTAGCAGCTTTCAATTGCATTGAAGCAGCAAGGTTTTCCGTGTATCAAGAACTTCAACTGCAGCTTATAATTAACTGCTCAAGTTTTTAACATACACATCACATAGGCAACTAGGCAAGTGATGGAGCAAGGAAAAAATTATGTGTGTCGATATATATATATATATATATATAATTTATCAAAATTTTCCTTTCTTCTTTGTGTTTCAAAAATAAACATCTTCTATTGATTGATGATATTATCAATTGGTATTATGGTAAGCATAAATTAAAGAAATGTATTGATTTGATAATAGTAATTGCAGACTCTTATATATAAATATAGTGCAATATTCTTTATGACTAGAAAAGCTAAAAAAAAAAAAAGTGAAATGCAGGCGAGGTTCTTTGAGATTTTTTCACTTTCTCTAGGACAAAAGTGACAGTGAAATATATGAATCCATGGACTGATTTTATGGGGAAATGGGCTCTTGGTTGTTGTTAATTTCTGTTAATAAATCTGCAAATTGAAGTGTTGTAAAAGGTTGCGATTTTTATAGAGCGCTCAACAAGAAAAATTGGAAAATGCATGTAAATGTTTAATTTCTCTCTTTATTACTTCATTTACGGTTAAAGAACCCCATTTTTTTTAAATTAAGATGGTTATAATTAATTTACAAGTTTTTTAGTTTTATTTATTCCATAAATTACGAAGTATTTCATTGAAAATTGAGTAATACTAGTCTTACAAACTTATTATATAAACTCTTACATATAAACTGATATATCATTAGATGATTGAAGTAATAAGTTTACAAAATCTATTCATTTAATGAATGATGATAATGTGTGAATAAATGACTAGTATTAATTCAGTTTGTATACATGAGTTTGTATATAGAGTTTGTAAGAGTAACGCTACTCTTAAAAATTGTAATAATAATTAAGAGAGTACTTAGGATTGATATATATCCATAAGAAAGAAAATATTTTAGAAAATTTAAGAAAAAAGAAAAAGAAAAAGCTTTACTCTTAAATTATATAGGCATCTTATTCCACTTCAGATTGATAAATCTTGTCACTAATAAAAAGAGTTTTATTTATTTATTTAATTTTGAGCGACACCAATCTTATTATCATATTGTCTCATTATTTTACACAGTGTACGTGTGATCTTTCTGAAGTCAATACATATATTTAAATTTTATTTCTGTCTTCTATTTCAAAAGTTAATATTAATTATATAGTTCGTTTCATAAATAGTAAAATAAATGAATTTCTCCCCGTAGTTGAAATAAGGGAATAAAAATCAAAAGCCACCAAATCCAGGGATGTGTTAGAGACTATGGCCCTCTCAAAATTCTACATTTATATGATATTGTCCACTTAGAGTTCAAACCTTCATAGATTTGCTTTTGAATTCTATCCAAAAGTACTAATCTCATGGGACAACTAGTCCCATGTGAAACCATGGGACTCAATAGTCCCAAGCTTTCATAATTTTTTTATTTTTATTATAATTTATAATATTATAATTAAAATATAATATAATAATAAATAAAAATTATTAAAATTATTTTAAATAATATTAAAAATGCTTAATTATTAAAAAAAGAGTAATTTTTAACAACTTTTTGATAAATAAAATTTTTAGCTATATTTAAATATTTAATTGTGATTTAATAAATAAAATTTTTATTATAAATATTTTATTTTCCATAATATTACAAATTTTTTTATTATAATTGACAATATTATAATAAAAATAAAAATAAAATATTATTAAATGATATTTAAAATACTTACTTTTTCATAAAATAGTAATATTTAATAATTTTTAAATAAATATAATTTCTAACAATATTTAAATATTTAATAATGATGTTACAAAATTTTTTTATAAATATTTTATTTTCCATTATAATACAATTTTTGTTTTTATAATAATTCATAAAATTATAATTATAATGTAATATAATAATAAATAAAAATAAAATGTTATTAAATTCACAATAAATGACATTAAAAATACCTACTTTTACATAAACGAGTAATATTTAATAATTTTCAAATAAATATCATTTTAACTATAGTTAAATATTTAATTATGATGTAATAAAAATATTTTTTATTATAAATATTTTATTTTCCATTATATTACAAATTTTTATTTTTATTATAATTCATAATATTATATTTGAAATATAATAAATAATAAACAAAAATATAATATTATTAAATTCATATTAAATAATACTAAAAATCTTACTTTTTCATAAAATAGTGATATTTAATAATTTTTAAATAATATACTTTTTAAATATATTTAAATATTTAATTAACTATAAATATGATGTAATAATAAATTAAACTTGAATAAATTAAATTAGTTTATATTGAAAAATAGATGTTTTAAAAGTTTATAATATACTAATATAGTCCAGTCCCATACTACACCAAACATAATATAGCATTATATCTAATCCAGTCCAATCCCAATCCAAATCTCAATCTCAGTCCAGTCCAGTCCAGTCCAGTCTGGACTCCCAAACGTGCTTTTTGGGTACAAGCCCTCATAGATTTACTTTTGGATTCTGCCCAAAAAGTCTCATATTAACTGAGATCTTGTCTATACTTATATGCTCATGATCCTTTTTATGTCTAGTTAATGCAAGACTTTGATTTGGTTGTACACCAACAGAATGTGTTAAAATATGACAAGTTAATTAAGATCCGAATCTTTTTCAAATAATAAATTTACTAAATTTAAGATATTCGACAAAAATGAACTTTAATATATTGCATAAAGTCTTGTTTCGTTCTCAAACAAATACCCGTATACAAACAAATACTCGTATATTTGTTAAAACAAATAAATTTGATTTAACAAATTTATCAATTTTCAAAGTAACCTTTAAAACTTTCAACAATTTAATTTGGTTTGATAAAAGAATAAATTGCAGAAAACGAGTGGCAGCGACTATTTGTGCGGTGCATATGGTGAACGTTAGAGTGCTGACAAAGCTGAGTGCCTCTTTGTGAGGAAATTGTCTTGGCCTACGTAATGCATTTAATGCAAATAAAAAACGAAGCTAACAGTTTTAGACGGACACCAACTCCAGTACAAGTGTTTGGCCACAATTTTCGTGCAATTTGATTAATTTTCTCGGAAAATGAGTATCTCATTAATGGGTCATTATCTGACTAATTACTATAACCAATTTCTAATGTTTTTTCTCAAAACTGCTTAGAAATTTGAATTGGTTTATTGTATAGGGTTCCCTCCCCTAAAACTTCTTGTTGACAAGCAAAAGCCTGCAGAGTAAGGGGCTATAGGGTGAGTTTGTTTGTCTCTCAAAAAAATTAATTTTATTAAATGATATAGAAATGGGTGCATTTTAAATTTTATATATAAATATATATGCTATTTTTTAAATCTCAGGTCTAAAGATTGGGAACTTCTATAGAAGCATAAGCGCTAAGCTAGCGATTTTCTTGTCTCTGAGTGAGAGTGCTGTTTTGAGTTTATAGGATTTATAATTTGGAGCTTTTCATAATATCGAATTACTTATGGTGTTGATTTCATTCACATTTGTTTTAGAATTTTGTCTAATCACAATCAAAGTAAAATAATTAAGGGAACAATTTATTTTAAGATTTTGCCTACTTAAAATTCAATCTATTTTATATTGAAATTAAAAGTAGCTGGAAATATTCTTCACATATAAAAATGTTTTTGATATGAATTATATATTTACAATCAATTTCTCACAATTTGAGTTAGTAAAATCCTATTGTATAGATAATTGAAATATCATGTAATTCAATCAATATTTTTCACTCATCGAGTGAAATTCTATCAACTCAAATTTTAAGAGGGTAGATATTAATTGTAAATGTAGAATTACTCATTTGATATTTTTAATCGAACTTTTGAGAAGATCTCCGTCTATTTTTAAGGGAGATTAGTTTACAATATCTTCAAAATTTTAATAAAAAAAGATTCTAATTCTGACGAATTTCAAAAATAAGGAATCATATCTATATTTTAATCAAATTTTAAAATTATTAGTTATAATTTATTTGCGTTTATAACTAAAGAACACTATAACCAGAATTAGAAATATTCCACTAGCAATATATTTTTAATTTTGTTTTGACTCTTCCCACATGCAACCTACTATCAAATTCATAAATCATAAATATTAAGCCAGTTATACGGAGATTAATTATAGTATATTTCTAATGTTAATGATCAGAATCTAATGATAATAAGAAATTAACCTGACAAAGCTACATTAGTTTAGCATTATCTCCACATTGCTTATCGTAAGAAGAAAATGGGTTTAAAATAGTTGTGGCACAAGGGTTAGAAGCTTCGCCGCTCGAACAAGAATCTTACCTTAGAAATTGTCGCCGAGGCATCTATGCTGAGACAAATTTATTAACCATCTTGAACATGGAGCTAGCTCCGTTGACAATAAATTAGTTAATCTTGTGTTTTGGATGCAATATATGATAATATTGCAAACTAAAATGATTTGTTTTATCTTATTATGGTTAATTTAATCAAACAGTACTGGTTATGGAAGCATCGAAGCTGCAACAAGCTCCTAGCTATCAAACTGGCTTCACATTTCCAAATTGCAGCTTTGAGTTTCGGGTAATTTTGATTTAATTAAGACTCTTTGAAGAGTCTCTATATATGTGTTCACTAACAAAGCACTTAAAAGGATTTACTCTAATTAAACACTCTATCCACTATCCAAGTTTCAATGAAGAACATATCCTAAATCCTAGAGCGGATAATTATTACATATATCTCAAACTTCTACCCCAAGATTGTCTTGTCTTTGGCATGCATTTCACTTTATTGAAGGAAGAAAATTAAGTTTGTGATACTCATAAGAGAAGATGCCTCTCAACAATCAGATATCTCTCTACAAGGATTAGTTTGTGATATTTATACAAGAAGATGCCACTTAACTAGTCTAATTAATTAACGCGGGTGATAATTAGGGCGAATATATATGATAACTTAATTTATATATACATATATATGTTGACAAACCATTGAAGGGATGATTGATGAGGATGTTCAAGTTTAGTTTCCATCACCAATTGTAGTAACTTTTTCAAATATCTGATATACCTCAAGGTCACCCTAGGCCTAGCACCACTCAGTGCATTACTGGTAGTGACAATCTACTGACCCACCAGGAATACGTCACCCTTCTCTTGTTTTTTCTTGCAAAATTTAGCTAATTGCTTTCATAATGAATAAAGAGCGACAAAGATTCAAATTCCTGTGGGTAATATTGAGAGTTGATAAGGCGCCGGCCCCTGCCCCATATTTAGCCAGCCTCATCAGCCTTTACTTACAAATTAAAGGACTTTTTATTTGTTTTATATGAACATCTTTAACTTTAAAGCCATTTCAGAGCTGAATTTGCAGGTGGGTTTAATTTGTTTATATTGTTGTAGTTGTAACCTCTTGACTCCTAAAACTAAGAAAAATATTCCACCAAGTGGCCACATGGAGACATTTTATGAACACAAAAACATGTATTTGTTTTTCTCAATTTTTGGGGCTAAAACGATAATGTTTGCAGCTGCAAAGGATAGGAGTTTAGGTCCATGCCAAAACTCTGTGCTGGACTTGTACCCATCAGTTGATAATGACTATCAAAATTCAAATTCAATGGCTCTGATCTTTCATTCCCACCATCATGTCAGATCAACTTACTGTAGATTTACTTGTACTTGCTGAAGCCATATCCAATGGTGGATACTCTTCAGTCACGGTGGCTACACGTGCATTTTGGTGATTTGTGTTGCATGAGATCTATCAGTCATCTCTGCTGAATCTTTTTAGAGATATATAAAAATATAATTTTCAATTAGATTATTATTAGTCAATTAGAAGAAGTTTCTTTTCTAAAACTATCCACATGGTAACTCACAGCTCAATTTGTGTCATTATAAGTTATAACAGAATGCCGTTGAAGCAAACTCATTTTGTATATTTTATTAGCTTTCGTATAGTTAATTTGTCTTATGCAGCACTCAACATATTTTTTGTTCTTTTATACATTTTTCACATATTATATATAAAATTAATTTCTACACCGCCCATCGCCAAGCTTACTTTTTAACTTAAAAAATGTGACATTTTGTATAGCACATTATTTATACGTTGATAAAGTGGTTAAGATGGTAGAAAAAGAATTTATTAGATAGATGTTCGGATGATGATAGATGTATTATTTTTATATGTTAACACGTGTTGTTTGCACGTGTAACATTTTTACCATAGAGAAAGTTGTAAAATGAGACATTGATAATATAAGAAAAAAAAGAAAAAAAAGAAAAGTTTCACTATTATTGCTAAAAGAACTAGCTAGTGATTTACACATAATTAAGTAGATTGAATCAAAATATATAATTAATTAGCTGGTAATTAATTACTCGGATGAAGAAGCATTGTTATCTTCTTCTTTAATCCCATCTTCATCAGCTTCTAATGATGAAGATAAACAAGAACAAGTATGAGTATCCATCTCCTTAGCTTCCAGGAAAGGAACACAAGGAATTGAAGAAGAGTCATCGGAGGAAGAAGTGTAGAAAGATAGAGGAGAAGAAGGAGAACGAGAAGTGCAACAACAAGAAGCTAAGGAAGATGATGAGCAAGTAACTAGATTAGTAGAAGTAGAAGCAAAAGCAAGAGCAACAAGCAAGTCAATGAAAGCACCCACAATGTAACCATGATTGCTCTTTCCATTGACTCTCAAGTACCAACTTAAGAGCTCTTCAAGATCTTCCCAAGTTTTCAAGCCATGAGCTTCAACCATTTCCTCCATGGACTTTCTGAAATCCAAGTGAGGGTCTTGAGACTCCATGGACAAAACCAAACTCTCTTTGAATGGAAACCCTTGACCTGCCTTCGCTTCTTCCAGGATTGAACTAGTCTCACCAGGCTCAAAAAAAAGCCTCTCAGCTTTAGTCTCGGACGACCTTAGACCTCGGATAACAGTCTCCACTGATGAATCTACTGCTCTTGATTCTTCTGAAGCTGTTGAGAAGCTTGCACACTCGGACGTACTGTTGGTGAACCATGATGACTCAGGCATTGTTTCAGCATCTATGTATGCCGAGTTGATGGTCTTGAAGAGGTTGTTGTTATTGCTTTTATTGTTCTTGCTGTTGTTTTTGTTATCATCATCATTGTTTCGGAAAGAAAGAGTTCTTGGTTGGTGACAAGAAGGCCAAGGCCATGATGATGATCTAGCAAGATTGTTGCTTTGGGAGAGAAAGGGAAGCTTCATCTTCTTGCCCATGTGTGGATTGATTTGGAAGTGGCTAGAGAGTTGTAAGCTAGAACATAATGATAGAAGAAAAAATTAAAAATGAAATGATAAATGAGATGAGATGAAAATTTGAAGAGTTTGAAATGCAGTTTTGGAGGGTTGGGTTTGGAATTGAATTTTAGACAAGTTATGTTCTATCAATTTATTTGGGCATTAATTGTATGTAGTTCAGAGGTAGAATACAAGGGTTATGTTGTTGTGGGCTGAGAGAAGTGATCTTAAAGGAGTATTGTGTGGAGAGACACTAAAACAAATGGACGGAACTTGGGAAATAATTAATAAAATGAAGAAGAAGAGAAAAAGAAATGGGTTAGGGTTGGTGGGGTCTTTCAATTTTGTATTAAATTATCCGATAGAATATTTATTGTTGTTCTGTTGAGCTCCTTCAATTGTATATGTAGTGCTTCTGCTTCCTCTTCTCTTCTTTAACTTTGAGAAAGTTACTCTTATATTATTGTATATGTCTCCTCTCTTGTTTTTGTTCTGGTTCTTGTTTTTATTTTGGTTTTTGCTTATGTTTTATTATATAATTGATTTATTATTACTAATGTTCTACTGACATTCATGTTATTAACAAAATTGGAATTAAAAGAATTACTTTATAAAATTATAACCTATTTTACAAATAGTTTATGAAAAGGAGTTGTGTGCTTTCGGTTTAGTGTTTTTAGAAACATCAAAGACATATTGAAATCGTTTTATATTTGAAGTTAGTATACAAGATATTAAAGAATGAATTTTGTGTTTTTTTTCATATCCAATGTTAAACATGTTTTCCCTATGCTTCTAAATGTATACAACTAAATTAATAAAAGTTCGAAAAAAAATATAAATTGACTCCTAAATATTTATGATAATAATGACAACTATAAAGGTTCTTAATTTGTAACTTTGTCCAAATTAATATGATTATAATCTTTGATTGTAGCTAAAGTAATTAGTTGAGACTCCAGACTTTACACTTAATTAATTAATTTTTAGTGCGTGATGGCCCTTTCCACAATCCTGAGTGTGTGTTTTTCCTCTTCTTAACCTTTTGTAATTTGTTAAATGCAAATAAATTCAAAAAATGAATGCGTTTAGTAAAAAGTCCTAGAAACAATTTTCTTACAATAAATATGCTAAAAACATGGCCATAGTTCTAATGATCTCTTATAAAAAAGTTAAACTAATTAATTAAAGTTAGAATTTTTTTTTTATCAAGTTAATCATTAAACATCATAGAGATTTCTAAATTGATAGACGATTTCAATACAGTAAAAAATGCATTTGACTTGCAATAATGCATAATTAATTCACGAATAAATAGATTTATGTGGCAGTACTGTTACCTTATATAACTTTAGTTATAAAGAAGTTGTATGTTTAACATTTTAATTGAAAACAAAAGTGTTTAGATCTAGTTGTTTGATTGTGTTTTAAAGAAGTTATCAATTGTTTTTCAATTAACCTGTAAAAATTTCAAGCTAAAATCTAGGTGGCAGTGCCACTTCAGTTGCAACATTAAATTTTATAGTTTGGGTTATGTAAGAGGTTATATATCTAGGATTATTGTTAATTTAATTTAAGATAAACCTAAAAAAAAGGTCAATCAAAGTCGCATATATTTTGTAATTTATGAAAAAATGAAAAATTTTTTTAAAGAGAGTCATAAGCCATAGCTATTATTTATGGATAATTGAATTTGTAGGAAAAAGAATAGAAAAATTTGAAAACACAATGCAAAAAAAGAACAAATAAAATATGGGAATGGATCATGTGTAAGCCTTTAAGGCTCTGAACGTGCCTGCCTATGCAATACAAGAAGGGATTAAGACCGGAGAGAGACTTGTTTCCATTTGCTATTTCCTTTGTTTCTTTCTTCTCTGTTTGATGGATTAATCATAAAAGATTTTTGTCAACTGGGTAGTACGAAAGAGAGAACCGAGTCCATGGATCCATGAGTTTTCATTATTTAATGCGGCCTGTTTGGATTTTCCCCAAAGAACCAAGAACATGTTACATCTCTAAATGCAGTATCTTAATGTAGACTAATTTGTACTATTCCGAAAGCCATGTGGGCAACTTCTATCTATGAGCATAGATTTTGCCTCTTAAGATTCAATACTCGTATACTACAATACAATGTCATCTACAGATAATGAAAGGGGATCATGTCTTGCATTAGGTGGTCCATTCTGGGGTACATTTCATATCCACATCGATTTCATTATGAAGTTCAATTATTTCACTCCATATATTTGCTATGCTAGCTCAAAGTTCAGAAGAAGAGTATTATGTCATAGCTTAAATATTATTCTTGTGCTTGCTCTCGATTATATATATATATAAATTTCGGATATAGTGATTAAATACCTTACCAGAATCTCATATGTCTTGTATTTGTATACGGGATTTGATTCTTTATCAATGGATTGAAGTTAGATTACATACTATTTTAATTGAGTTTCTATCTACATGATACAAAGGGATAAAACGTTAAACCGAGAATTAAATCTGTCGTGACATACGCTTATATTTGGGTTTGATCCTTGTCAATTGTTAGAAATTAAATACAATTATCGAGCTTCTTTCCATATATGGGTAGAGACTAAAAGCGATCCCTAACTTTTAACCGTCAAAGTTTATTTCTTAGAACGGTAATCAACTAATTGTGCTAATTTTGAAATCATTATTACCAGTTCTAGTTAAGATACCAAAAGGGTTAAAAGATATATTAAGTCAAAAGCCACAGGCAGCAAGATAAGCACTTAATAATTAGGGGATGAGTGAATAATAAGTACTTTTCTTTAAGTGATTCACGTACTATTGTGGAATGAGTTATCTCTGTGGAACAATAACATAGTAAATAAAACAGCTTACGTGTGAGGATTGAATTAAAGAGGAACCTAATTTCTCAATTGAGGAAGCTTTGGATAAGAAAACTGCATGAGACATATTTCTTTCTTTTGATTCTCTAGGAAGGAACAGCCAACATGGATCACAACCTCTCAATACCTATCATCCATTCAACGGGAACAAGCTCCATTTTATATTTGGATACTCGATAATTGTCACCTTCAATTTAGACCATATCTTAATATTAATTCGCTTAAACTTAAATTTTTTTTTCGACATGCCGGCCCATCTATATTGTTTATGTGCATGTCATCAAAATCAACTTCTTTATTATTAATATTTTTACCGACTTTGAAATATATTCTAAATTTAATTAAAAAGAATACTCTGATATTGAAAGAATCCTAATTCATGAATTGCTAATCGCTGTTATTTATCTATAATCTTTCAAAACGGTCTCCAAAAGTCCCATCATAACCGAAGATTAGCAGCAGCACCACCATTTTATCGCATTTGCATATACGGGCACATTGGTAAATTGACCTTATTTAATCTGGTTCAAGCATAGCGAAGTCTTGAACTTGAATAAATATCATCATTTGGTCATGACAGGGAGCTTGGGTTCATTGAAATTGAAGTTGTGTTCCATCAATTCGTTGAACATATTGTTAATACTAGAAACTTTTGAAACTCTTTCAATGGAATTGGTCGTTTGTCAAGGGTACGATGACAGACAAGTCTTTCGCATAGAAAATATTACTTTAAAGTCGGCACAGAGCTAATCCAGAAGTTAGATAAATCTCGTTGTAAGCTTCAGAAACTGCTGCAATCCAAGAAAAATATTTCTTTAATGTGATCAAGAGTCAAAACCTAGGACCTAGACCTGGACCAAGTTCCTACCTTATTTTCTCATTAAAACGTGGGTTGAGTTTGCACCTGACACCCACCAAGCCTGTGTCTAGAAATTTGCCATGAAAATATTCACAATCAAACATGGAAACAGAAATTAACTATTAAGACAAGCCCCAAGAAGAGTCATCTTGAAGGGGATATTACTTGAACTTTGCTCAAACAAAATATCCCTCTAAAGAGAGATACTAATGGCATTAGCGGTTAGAGCTTCTTCAAAACATGTAACCAATTCTAGAGTAGACAACTTTCTGGGCAGCAGAGGACCCATAGGTCTTGAAAAGTTGCATTGATTTCCTTGCATGGCCCTCCATCTGATATATTAATAAGCAGCACAAATTACTAAAACAAAATCAAAGGCAACGGTTTATCAATTATAATACATCTTGTAGCCCCACCTCTAACCAGAAGAATCAGTGGTATGGACCTATGTCAGCAGCTGGGGTATCAAACATTGATTTTTGCTGCACCGCAATAAAAGAGACAACCTCATGCTCAGTTGTGGCTCTGCTTATTTGTTGGGGATGCAATGCAAAGTCAGAATAGAATTTGGGAGAAAAATAACTTGTATTAACAGAGAAAATCAATATACAAGATTTACACAAAAACCCCCCTAAATTAATCCTGGAGCTCTCCTGGCTCTCTCACACTCTCAGAACTCTCTGATTCTGGAACCTAGACTCTCTCTGGAATCTCTTTGATACCAAACTCTCTCTGGTTTAGTTCCTCTCTGAATTCTTTTTGGAATTCCTTTACACTCTCTCTTGGAGCTCTCTTGGCTCTCTCCTGGAGTGTTTTGATTGATAAAAATCTGCAGAATTAGTCCTCTATTTATAGGACTCTTCTACCTTAAGTTTCAATGTGTTAGGTGAAGTTTGTTCACCTAACACCATTAGGTGGAGGGTTGGTCACCAACCTCCCATGGGAGGTGCCAACCCTTCACATGGGATTGACTTCCCAACAATTCTCTCCCTCCATCCCATGTGAAGGGGAATAATTACAATGACAATCAAGCAACCTCTAATCCAACTATGTCTCTGCATAGTTTTATCTTTTTGGCTCCCCTTTTATCAGTAAGCAGTGTATATTCTGATTCCGGATATTTCTTCAACGAAATCCTACGTCGCTCAAATCGTCTTGACTGAGGTTCTTTAGCTTCAAGAGGTACAGTAGATTCTACAGATCATTGTGGCTCCCCCTGGCTCAACAATCTCTTTATTTTTCTCCTCCTGATCTGCTTTTGATACTTCTTTTGGCATCTCGAAAGCTCAACCTGGCTCCATCTGTCTATCTTTACATGAGTCCTGTAAAGATTGTCATATAATTTTTCTCTAGCAACCACCATGACCCCCTTTATCATCTTCCATGTACCATTGGTGAAACGGCTCTCATAGCCTTGCTGATCAAAGGCTTTTACCGAGAGCAAGTTGAGTCGAAGATCTGGCACATGACGAACGTCCTTCAAAGTTATTGTGCATCCGACGTTCGTTTGGAATTGAACATCACCAATTCTCATGATTTTGGCAGTGCTTTTGTTTCCCATCTTCACTATCCCAAAGTCTCCTGCTTTGTATGTGGTGAAGATCTCTCTGCAAGGAGTGAAGTGGCAGGAAGCTGCTGTGTCAATAACCCATTCTACTCCTTGATCTGCTGTTTGAAAGCATGTCTTTTCTGCACAAATGGTCACATCCTCTATAAGTGTGACTCGTGGCTCTTCGCTGCTTTGTGCTTGTAAACTCTCCTGGTTCTACTTCTGAAGACTGCGACAATTTTTCTTCATGTGACCCTCTTTGCCACAGTGATAGCATTTGTAGGTGGGTCTCCGTCCATCTGTTGATCTGCCCCTTCTGTTTGTCGATCTGCCTCTGCTTTTGCTTCTACCTCTTCTCCAGTCTTCACCTCGAGACTGTCTTCCTCGATTTTTCATGATGTAGGCTTCATCTTGACTGGCGCCTGCATATTTTCTTCTTGCCTCCTCGTTCATCAAGGCATCCTTAACCATTGATAAAGTAAGTTTGCCTCCAGGTGCTGAATTACTGATGGAGACCACTAACGTCTCTCATGAATCTGAAAGGGAACTGAGAAGTAGAAGAGCTTGTTCTTTGTCTCCAAGTTGTAACTCGACTACTGTCAATTGATTCACCAAGTTCTGAAACTCACTTGTATGTTCTGCTACAAGAGTTTCGCTTCGCAACTTCAAGTTTACAAGCCGTCTTATCAGGATGGCTTTATTCCGTGCTGACTTGGCTTGATACATACTCTCTAATTTTGTCCATAGAGAATATGCATCTGTTTTCTTGGCTACATGGTGGAAGACACTGTGGTCGATCCATTGCCTGATCTGACTGATGCATTTTCTGTTAACTTTCTTCCACTCTGCCTCTTTTTTTGTCTCAGGTCTCTGCCCTTGAAATTCTATAGGATCATATAGATCCTTACAACTAAGGAGATCCTCCATCCTGGATCTCCATAGTGTGTAATTAGTAGCAGTCAATTTAATAATGGCTCCGGATGATTCTTCCATTTTAGAATAATTAATTCACTAAAATGAAAAATTGAATTTCAAAAATTTGAGCCCACCGTTGCGTCCGGAACGGTCAAAAATGCTGGAATAGCCTCTTCCGGGACTCAAAAATTCTTTTATATAATAAATAATAAGCTTGGAAATTCTAAGGACTAAACTGAAATTTCTTAAGGGCTAAACTGAAATTTCAGAAACTAAGGGGGGCAAAATGGATTCACCAGAGCTATAGGGGCCAACTGAAATTTCTTAAGGACTGAAATGTAAATTTCAAAAATTCAGGGGGTCAAAAATAATCACCCAAAAATACAGGGGCCAAAATGAAATTTCTCGAAGATTTGCTGACGTGGCAGATGGAGGGTCCACTGTGATGACGTGGCTATGATGTGGCGACACGTGTCTGATGACGTGAACTTGCTGACGTGGTGTAGCTGACGTGGCAAAAAAGTGTGATGACGTGGCGGATGACGTGTGTCGTCTTCTTGCTTGAGACGCGCGTGCCACGCGTGAGGCGAGTGAAGCCCACTCGCAGTGCAGGTCGTCGACGCGTGCGGCTTCTGTGGACGTCGGTTTGATCGCCGGAAAATTGCAGAATAATCAGCACGACATCACGAACACACTGGACACTTGAAATTCGAAATTCGAATACTTTCCGAAAAATCAAAATTTTCCAGAAACAGGGGACGAATTTTCTCTGAATTTTTTCTCTCTATTCTGACGTTCTAGGAGCTCAACGAGGCTCTGATACCACTTGTTGGGGATGCAATGCAAAGTCAGAATAGAATTTAGGAGAAAAATGACTTGTATTAACAGAGAAAATCAATATACAAGATTTACACAAAAACTCCCCTAAATTAATCCTGGAGCTCTCCTGGCTCTCTCACACTCTCAGAACTCTCTGGTTCTGGAACCTAGACTCTCTTTGGAGTCTCTCTGATACCAAACTCTCTCTGATTTAGTTCCTCTCTGAATTCTTTCTGGAATTCCTTTACACTCTCTCTTGGAGCTCTCTTGGCTCTCTTCTGGAGTGTTTTGATTGATAGAAATTTGCAAAATTAGTCCTGTATTTATAGGACTTTTCTGCCTTAAGTTTCAATGTGTTAGGTGAAGTTTGTTCACCTAACACCATTAGGTGGAGGGTTGGTCACCAACCTTCCATGGGAGGTGCCAACCCTTCACATGGGATTGACTTCCCAACATTATTTACAAGCTTGCAAAAAAAATAAAGTAAATTAAATCCATAACATCATAAATAAATTTTAATACCGATGTCAACCCATGATAAAAGAATTTAAACATAGATTTCAGAGCCTGGTTTACATACCTGAGTGGAAAGTCTAGAAACTCCATTATCAAAAACAGTGGGCAATTATCTTTCCCACGTGAGAGGCACTTTGACCACCTTAAGCTAGCACAGTTGCACAGCTTGTGCAGAAATGAGCAAAATCAACATGACATTACCAAGAAACTTTCAGCAATACACAACTCTTTTTTTAGCTGCAGGTAGCTTTCAAGGTCTAGTGCAATCTCTCAGAAGCCCAACATGACTGTAAGTTGTGAGATGATACCAACTTGTATATGATTAACACCAGCTATGTTTGCATATCAGCAGGAATTTCTGATAGGAACCAATATTATTCCATATGTTGAAACGATTATTCTGCTAGCTGGATAAAATGTAGCTATCAAAATGCACGTTGTAAAGTTTACATTTTGAATCAGATTTAATTTAACCAGTAAACACAAATTGGAAAACATATCTGCTCAAGTGGCTTGCATCCTCTGTCAATGTGAAAATGACAATCGTTGACGCATGCATATACACACCCCCATAGAGAAAAGACAAGTTGTGTCCCTGGGTGGCTAAATGCATAGATGCAATCACACATGACATGCAACATACTATATTGATACTTGCAATATGATTCTTGACAACTAATGTTAGTTTCTCTCTTAAAAAATTGTACTTCAGTGCCATCATACCACTCAAACCCCAAAAACCTTGCTTTGACAAAATGAAAAACAAGATAAGACAAAACTCTATCTAACTTTTGCAGAGATGACTGAAACAAATCCAAAACACAAGGGTCTAACCAACATATTTAGAACCAAAAATAGAACTGTTAAGTGAAATTATAAACTTGTGACGTCAGTGATCAATACAATATAAGAAGGAGGTTCGATAATTAGAAAAGGATACAACAGAAATGGAACAAGTTCCATCTATGTTTTAACAAATGGGACCATCCCAGCTGGTTGAAACTGATGTGGAAGTGGTCCAATCAACCCCACAAACCCGTGTGTATGTGCACTCAACGTCAAACTGGTAAACCGCAATAGAACCTGGTACCAGGATGGTAAGGTCACTTGCTCTTTATCTTTAAAATGATTTTATATCTCACCACAAAATTTAAATAAAAATATTATTTCCCAAAAGGAAAAAAAAAAAAAAGAAAAAGAAAAGAAAGTTGGACTTTAGAAAGTATACATGCTTGCACATGAAACATTACTAAAACTCTTGATTGTTACTTTTCTTCGCTGATATTTTTTTTTTCTCAAGGAAAGGATAAGTCAGCTTTGAAAGCATAAAGTTTACATGATATGATAATGTATAAAAAAGCAAATCATGTAATAAAGGTCCAGGATCTTTTTCTTAAATGACTTGGGGATTTTAAACAAGCTAGAGAAGTGAATTTTGACTGTTGATCTTGTTGGTTCCAAAGGCATAGAGTTCCAAGTAAAATGGTGACATGTAGAGTAACAAGCTAGAAAAACCCTCTTCAATTTCATGCTTCAAACTTTTCCCTAATTCCTCTTTCCACACTAACGTTGCCAAAACAATTAAGTCATATAACAAATCAAGCTTAGTTAGCCCCAACAGGCTTCAAAGAAAGCTAAAAAGATTCTCAAATTTATTAAAATCACAGTCCTATAAGCATCAGAACCCAGGTCATCTGTACAAGAATATCACATTTTCCTTCCATAATTCCCTTCTCAATGGCATTCTTACAAATAAAAACAAACAGTTAAAAGGAAAGATTTCTTCAAAGGTGAGGATTCCCATATGTAATGTGCAATTAAAATAGGAAATACCAAATTGTGGTGTCACAAAGTTGTACTCCTGCTATTCATGATTAGCATTAAAATCTCCGTCATCAAGCCTCTTAGGAGAGAAGTTTGCCTGCCAATTTGCCAACTAGGATACCCAGAAAAGGGTAACCCACTAGGCTCTGCAATAGTCAAAGTATCCCTCTAAAGTTTGGCATCAAACAGAAATTTAAAATGCCTATGCTGAGGGTGTCAAAACTCCAGATTCTCATTAAAACTGCTGAGCCACCTGATAAGGGTTATCGGACTCTTAAGACATCTAAATTGTTACACCAAGTAAAAATCACAACGTTCATATCATATAATCACGCCCAGCTCTATAAGACAGTTAAAGCTTGCAACTGATTCTCAGATAATCAAAGTTGACTGTAGCTATATATATATATATATATATATATATATATATATAGTATGTATATGAAACTAAGAACAACTAACCAACGTAGTCATTGAAGACTCTTTTGAGACCAAAGGATATTATCTGAGCTTGCATTAAACAATGATATTACAGACTTATTAACCGGAGATTACGGAGAAAATTTACAGGTTACTCTAGTATTATCAGAAAAATTTGTTGATAAAACCAAATTACATTAATTGCTTCCTAGAGCATCATCAACAAAGAACTTCACTATAAACTTCATGCAAATAAAGAGACCTGTACTTCTTTCAAAGAAAGTATTTAATCCTCTCACAAAATTTCTTAATACACAATTCGATTGTTTGAAAAATAGCACATTAAGCTGTTTTCTTCTTTCTGATCCTTCATTAGCCTCTGACTTTCAAAGGTGAATATGACACACAAAAATTTAAGAATGAAACTTGCAGCAAATGACATGATCATAGGCACATAAGATCTCTTCCTTGCACGCGTTGATAACATCTAGTGGGTAAACTATTACAGGAGCAACATTATTCAGAAAATCATAATTGTTATTTGAGGTAAAAGATATTATTATCTATGAAATACTTTGCATATTTTAGGTTATTTATGTCTCCTCAGGTAATTAACTTTTTTTTTTTTTTTAAATCTTCATTTACTAAAATGCTTCAATTGGGTGAAGCCCACAAAAATCTAAAAGCGGATTAATGGGTGTTCTACATCTTTGCGTCCATAGAATTCTATATATATATATACAATTACATAATTCACACCTTTCACTTAAAAGACACAGAAATAGATGATTGACGTAATTGACGGGGCCGCCTGTTGCAACAACTGCAAAAGAAGGATTCTAAACCAAAATGAGTCAATATTATACTTGTCAAACCAAAAGATAATATAATAAAAAAAAAGACAAATATAATAAAGCTAACCTAAAGTAAGACCCTGTAAACTTTATTTTAGAGCTCATTCAAGAATGATTCAAGAAGAACATCCTATAACCCCAGTGGAAAATTGTAACAAGAATGACACAGCATAAACCCAATTTAAGAACTCATTTAATAATGATGATCATGCAAAAAACTTGTGATGAATCCAGCTTTTACAAAACTTGGTGGATTCACCATCTTAAGGAACCAAGAAGAGAATATTAAGGAGTACACATCAATGAATTCTAAGATCAAAACACCAGTTGCAGAATGAACAGTTTCCCAGGAAGAGTCCGGAAATAAGTTAGATGATCAGTATTAACATTATTCTATACTAAGCACTGCACATTTCATAGACTTGCAATATGCAGAAACAGGAGTGAAAACCAAATTATTGAAGTCAAAAGCCTTAAAATTCTTTTGTGTACTCAAGCAATGAAAAGAGTCACCATGTGGACAGAAAAACAGAATTAAGATGACTAGAAGCGCACTTGACATGAGTTTGAGAGAAAATGTTATTGAGCCAAAAATTGATTTTCTGGGTAAAACTAGAGGAACTGTTATCACAGCAAACAATTTGTTGTTAAATGGATAGAAATGGAAGTTTACCGATTAAGTTTGGTACTGTCAGTAAGATTGTAGTTCATTTAATAGAAGTCTGCATTTAAATTAAGAAAAAAAAAATTATAGTGAAGAATTTGCAGATAACAACTCAAACAACAATGGCCCTTACCAGACCCATGCAAGCACAATAACAGAGCATAAGTGCCGGCTTACAGATCCCACAAATCAAGAATTGAAGAACCATCATATTTGAAGGCCAAGATATGACCACCACCACCATGATAATCACAAGCATATATATTACATCATTTAACTATTTCATGAAAAACCTGATAATGACAACATTAAAACTAAACAAAATCAATTCTATTTTCTGTCCCTATCAATATTTATTTCTTGTATTGTTGCATTTTTTGCAAGGCGCACACACTTGTAGAGGACAAACAAGATGATAATGGAAATGGGTTGGATAATTATAAGCAAGAAGATATTTTCCTAACTAAATGCAATCATCATTTGACAAATTTGTGTCCTCTGCACACTATACTCAATTCGCGGTAATAGAAAATTTTACATGTCCAGATGATCTGATGCTTTGTAGTATTAATTGGAGTTTCCATCATTTGCACAACCATCACCAAAAATTTTCAAGGAAAATTCTATTTCAGTGAAATCGCAACTGATTAGTGAATTATTTTATTCGATAATATTCAAGTATACATGATAAAGTTAAATTATCATTTTCCAGAAGATGAAGTAATATTATGTCAACTACTGTTTAACAAGTCTTCAGATATTCTATTAAATCAATTATATCATATAATATCAATTACCTCAACCCAAAACTACCTAATGAAAAAATTATTCATTTATTTTAGCTATACCGTATATTATGTTTACAACTAGCATATTGTTAGATATTTGCTCTAGATTTAAAGAAATCATATCAACGGGAGTGTTGCTATTTTGCTGCTCTAGAATTTGCTTCTTTACTATAATTTTCTCCTTCCTTTCTTTGTGAGAAGCAATTAGGTAGATAGTGATGTCAAATAGGTCTAATATAATTTATTAAAATTTAATTAAACTTAATATTTATATAGTATATGTGTCATACCTATTGCGCCACAATATTAATTTTTTCATGTAATAGTTGCGAAATAATTTTTTTTTATTATGTTTAATTTATTAAAATTCATACTCTTTTAATTATGCAATCCATTTTGACATCCTTGGAGTTAAGCTCTCTATGTTCATATAGCCATACCAAAAGCATTCATGGGCAGTTATAATATTTAAAATAACTTGGTCGAATATTCAAAGACATAGGATTTATGAATAATTAAATGTAACCAGTAAATTTTTAAAAATTAAATATATCTTTGTATTTAGTAACTTTCTATAACTATACATATAAATGAATAATCCAAATATTAAAGATGGGCTCACATTTATTATTCAATTATATTTAATTTGTTTGGTTGAAATTTGATTTTAATTGTTAATGTCAAACGTGACATCTTGGCATGTGCCATGCATATGATTGTTTTTAGACAAACTTGTAATTAAAACATTGGTTTATATTATTTTTTGTTTTACTATTTCTAGAAGTTTTTATTAGGAAGTATTAAATTTATATTGAATATCTTTCATTAGATTAGGATATTATTCTAATATCCTAGTTCACTTAGGAGTATATTTTATTAGTGTCATAATTTACTTACAAGTTTTATATCACTTCCTATATTATTGGTCATTATCCTATTCTTACCAATTGAGTTTGACTGAGATTCTATAGGATATTGATGAGAAGGGCAACCGAATTTCACACTATATATATAATGTTATTTCATATAACTCATATGTAAGTGTGGCACCGCATTTCAAGATTTCGAGGAGAGTTTCAACGCTAAAATTGAAATGTGTCTTTGATTATGCATTATGAGATTTTGATTCTTGTATGAGAGGTTGTGATCATGCATGAATTTTGTTTATGTCTATTTGAGTTAGTATTTACTTGAGAGAACTTGTGAGTTGAGTGTTTATGTAATTCAATGTTATGTGTTACTTAACAGTGTGTTATTAAGTTGTCAGCAATAGAGAGTGGGCAGTGTCACTAAAGTTTAAGATCTCGTTGGGATTTTATTTTATAAAGATTATGTCAGTGTGTGAGAATGAGATAACACTATAAACACACTAAAGATTGTACAAATAAGAACTTAGTGAATTGCAGCTCTAAGCTGTCTGTGGACATAGGTTTTTATAACCGAAACACATAAATCCTCTTTTACCATTTTATATTACAGTTTCCTATTATATTATGTATAACTAATCTAGATTTTTCAGACCTCATAATTGGTATCACAACAGGTTCATTGACATATAAGTGAAGAAAGATCACGTTGATTTGAAGACATGGAGTTTATACGAAGTGGAGGATCTGGATCATAATCACCAATTCTTGATGATGATAATTATTTATATTGCAAAGTAAGAATGATGGTTTATATCAAATCTTTTGATAACAGGGTATAGACCAGTGTTCGAAGAGGGTGGACATCACCAACACAATTGAATGCATTCGGAGCTTTAGAACTTACACCTAAGAAGGAATGGATTGATGAGGAATACAGACATTCTAGTTGGGATTCAAAGGCACACAATGCAATTTTTGCAACTGTTGATCTTAACAACTTTGCTCAGATTTCAAGATGCAAAGTGGTGAAAGAAGCTTGGGACATTCTTGAGGTAAAACATAAAAGTATAGCTTCTGTTAAAAGATCTAAATTGATAAGATTGAATTCACAATTTGAGAATCTAATGATATATGAGGATAAATCAATATCTGATTTTTATTCAAAGCTGTGTCATAGTATAAATTTTGCATGTATGTTTGGTAAAACTTTTATAGATGTAGAAATTGTTAGTAAGATCATTAGGTCTGTTGCTGATAAATTTCAATCAAAGGTCTCTACCATTGAAGAAGTAAAGAACACTGATGAGATAAGAGTTGATGAACTTGTTGGCATTCTTCAGAATTTTGAGATTAATCAGAACACAAGGAAGCAAAAATGTAAAAGCATTGCATTCACTGTTAAGACAAAAAAATCTGATGATGAATATAATGATAAGTTTGACAAAAATGATTCAAAACAGATTGCTTTCCTGACAAAGAATTATGTTAAAATTCATGAAAAAGAATCAAAGAAAGGTGTCAAGCTCAAGTGATGACAAATTCAGAAAATTCAGCAAGGAGAATGACAAGAAGAGTCTAAAACAACCTAACAAAAAAGGGCAAACTCAGTGCTATGAGTGTTCTGTTATGGGCATATTCAATCTAAATGTGCTAATCTCAAAAAGAATAAGAACAAAGGAATTTCACTACATAGAGTGATGATTCAGAGAATGATTCAGACGATCCATAATGCATTAGCAATTTTGTAGCGTTCACAACATCTACAACTGACAAAGAAAAAGTATGTCCAGTATAAAAGAAAATTGTAGTAGAGCTGATGATGGACATATAGATGTAGAAAATGATCCTGAATGATATGAGGAGTTGCAAGAAGCCTATAATGCACTCTATACTGAATGACTGAATTAAAAAGAGGAAATTAGAACTTTGAAGAGGGAAAATGAAGTGCTAAAATGTGAGAAAGCCTTTGCTAAAAACTGCATCAGTGAACTAGAGTTTGTTTTAAAAGAGAAAATAGAACATGTTGAGAAAATTATAGCAGAACTGGTTGAAAGGAGAAGGTCTATTGATTAACTTAGAATTGGGTTTGCAAAACTTGACCAGGTTTTGAGCCTTGGAAGAGACAGTTTCAACAAACATGGCTTGGATTATTCAGAAGATAACATTTCATCCTCATGAAATACAGTGTTTGTAAAAGCTTCAACATTAGGTAACCTTTCTAAACCTAGCTAAAAAAGGTCAAGTCCTAGCCCAAAAAGTAATAATGTTTTTGTTTCTCCTTTGAGTTCTTTTAAATCTAGTCCTAAAAAGGGAAGAAGATTTGTTCCCACATGTTATTTTTATGGTGTTAAAGAGCATATTAGATCTAGATGTTTTAAATTGTTGAGTTTTTTGCATGAAAGGTCAAAATAGTTTAAGTAGTTACCTAAGACACGATAGTAGTGGGTTAAGAAAGATAAAACAACCTGGAATATTGCTCACTTAATGATTCTAATGATATTTGGTATTTTGACAATGGTTATTCCAGCATATGACTAGAAATAAGAATTTTTGAAATATCTTGAGTCATGAAAGGAAGGAAATGTCATATTTGGTGATGGTGCAAAAAGCAAGGTGATTGGTAAGGGTACTTTAAAAGTTAAAGGTTTACCTGAATTTCAAAATGTTTTGCTTATTGATGGATTGAAAGTTGATCTGATTAGCACTAGTCAGATATGTGATGACAAGTATGTTGTTAACTTTACTCAGAACAAATGCATGGTTTTAGATGACGTAAGAAAATGTATTTTAGAAGGAAATATATCTTTTGATAATTGTTACTTGATAACAAATGCATTTCATGCTAGGATATCAGATTTGGAATTATGGCATCAAAAGTTAGGATATTTAAACTACAAAGACTTGGTTAAATTAACTAAGTTAGGTGCTGTTAGAGGCGTTCCTAAACTTAAGATAAATCTGACGGGATATATGGACGATGTCAATTGGAAAAACAAATTATAGGATCACATAAGTCTATGTCACATCTTAGCACATCTAAAATACTTGATTTACTTCACATGGATCTCATGGGTCCTATGCAAATTGAAATCACTTATGGTAAGAGATATGTATTTGTTTGTGTTGATGCTTTTAGTAGATAAACTTAGATCAATCTTATTAGAGAAAATTTTGACACATTTGAAGCTTTCATGAATCTTTTTGTTAAGCTTGAAAATGATTAAAGCAGAAACGTTGGTAGGATAGTGAAGGTGAGGAGTGACCATGGCAAGGAGTTTGGAAATGTTAGCCCTACTGATTTCTGTAAACACCATGAGATTGCACATGAATTTTCAGTCCTCAAAACACCTAAACAGGACACTTCAAGAAATGACTAGAGTGATGCTCAATAGCAAAAAGTTGACCAAAAGGCAAAGTGCTAATGCAATAAGTACTGCTTGTTATATTTCAAATAAAGTTTTTCTAAGACTTGGCACTAACCAAACTCCTCATAAGATTTTAAAAGAAGGAAGACCTAACTTAAAGTATTTTAATGTTTTTGGATGCAGGTGTTTCATCTTAAATGGTAGAGAGTAGTTAGGTAAATTTGATCTTAAAAGTGATGAAGGAGTCTTTATGAGATATGCACTGAGCAGTAAGACATTTTGAGTTTACGATCTTCCAACTGAGGCTATAATAGAGTCTACAAATTTAGTATTCGATGACCTTGATGATTATGCAAAGTATTCTCATGAAGAAAGCATAACCAACTTCATAGCAAATGCAAAAAGTTCCAGTCAGCAGTAACAGCAAGAGAAATTTTGTTATGAAAGAGGAAATAACTACGGATACATCAGACACTAACGATATCTGACAGCACAAACTTGGATAGAAACTTAATCAGAAATAACGATGAGAGAAAAAATCCACCTTCTTGGATACAAAAGGCACATCCAACCAAATCAATTATTGGAAGTCTAGATGGCATGATGAAGACCAAAAGCAAAGTAAGAAATCAAGTATGATTTGCTTGTTATGTTTCATTAAGTGAGCCTAAGAATGTGAAAAAAGCTTTAAAGAGGATATTTGGATTCAGGCTATACAAGTGAACTTAATCAATTCAAAAGAAATGAAGTGTAGGAATTAGTTCCTAGGCCACAAAATGCAAATGTCATTAAAACTAAGTGGATATTTAAGAACAAAACTAATGAGAATGGACAAGTAGTTAGAAATAAAGCTAGGTTAGTTGCACAAGGTTGCACACAAGTAGAAAGCATAAACTTTAATGAAACCTTTGCATCAGTAGCTAAACTTGAGTCTATTAGATTACTACTTGCTATTGCTTGCTTGCTTGATTTTAAATTCTATCATATGGATGTTAAAACTGCCTTCTTGAATGGCTATCTTAATGAAGAGGCTTTTGTTGAAGAGACAAAAGGATTTGAAGATCCTCAATATCCTTATTTTGTGTACAAGTTGCATAAAGCTTTGTATGGTTTGAAAATAGCTCCTAGAGCTTGGTATAAAAGGTTGACAATTTTTCTGATTAAAAGTGGTTATACTAGGGGTAGTAATGATAAGACTTTGTTTATCAAACATGCACCTAGTTATTTTATTGTTGCTCAAGTGTATGTGGATGATATTGTGTTTGGCTCAACTAACAAAAACAAGACTGATGAGTTTGTTGAGTTTATGTAGGAAGAGTCTTAGATGAGCATGGCAGGAGAATTAAATTTCTTTCTTGAATTGCAGGTTAAGCAAATGGATGATGGTATATTCATATCTCAATAAAAAATATAAGAATCTTGTAAAGAAATTTGAACTTAAAAAGGCAAAACCTATGATAACTCCTATTTGTACTGACTTGAAACTTTCCAAAGATGATGTAGGAAAGGAGATTGATACGAGTTTGTATAGAAGCATAATTGGTAGCTTACTTTACCTCACTGCAAGTAGACCAGATTTATGTTTTAGTGTAGGACTTTGTGCAAGATTTTAAGCAAATCCTAAGGAATCTCACTTGGCAACAACTAAGAGAATCATTAGGTACGTTCATGGAATTTATTACTATAGGATATGGTTTTCTAAAGAAACAAATGCTTGTCTTGCAGGGTTTAGTGATGTTGATTGGATAGGGAATGCCGATGATAGAAAGAGCACATCAAGAGGATGTTTTTACCTTGGTACTAAGTTTGTTTTTTGGCATAGCGAAAAGCAAAATTCCATCTCATTGTCCACTACAGAAGCAAAATGCATTGTAGTAGGGAGTTGTTATACACAACTACTTTGGAGGAAGCAAATGCTAAGTGATTATGATATTAAACAAAAACCTATAACTGTGTTTTGTGATAGTACTAGTGCTATAAATATTTCAAAAATCTAGTTCAACATTCTATAACAAAACACATTGACATAAGATACAATTTTATAAGAGAGCTTGTAGAGTCAAAAGTGATACACATTGACCACATCTCCACTAAAAATGAATTGGCGAACCCATTCACTAAGGCGTTAGATGCAACAAGATTTGAGAATCTAAGAAAGGCACTAGGCATTTGTTTGTTTTCTGAATAAGAATTGTTTTCTTTTATGTTAATTATATCTGCAATATCATAAACTTTCTTCTAATTAAGCATGTGTGAGCTGCAATATATGTTGTGTTTTACTGAGATACTAGTTAAATAAATTAAAAATACAGAAAGGGCTACTAGTATATGATGTGTGAAAGCCATCCTTGATAGTAATATCCGGATATCTAGGAAATATGTTGAGATCACTCAGTCAAGTGAAAAGGGCTACCTCTGCATTGTGTGAAAGTTATTATATTTAATTTATAATCCAATGTGATTAGTTGTGAATATGTGAAAATGTTATTTTTGACATCTCAATTGAATGAAAAATGAAGTTAAACAACTTTCTTACATTTATTGCAAATAGCTCTAAAATATGCTTCTTTAGAATGATTCATATGATGTCTAGATATTGTTGTTATGTTAACTATAATTATTTTCTGTTACGTTATTAATAACATATGATGTCGTTGTGCCTGACTGAAATTTGATTTTCTTATGTGCCCATGGGTCAATAATTGCCATGTCAACATTATTGGTTTGAGGGAGAGAGTTCTCAGTGGCGAGAATTCTTTCTCTTATAGAATTCCTTATTTTAATCAAAATCAGTTTTTGAATTTATGTCATTAATAGCATTAATGGGTTTGTTTTTGAAAATTAAATAAAACAAATTTTGAATTTGTTTTGGAAACTGAATTGGACTAGGACTTTTTCTTTCCAAGTATATCACAAACTTAGTTAGGGTTATTGTCCTTTATCATATATTGCATTGCTTTCTGCCTCTCTCTCTCGTTTCTCTGTTTCTCTAAAAACTTGCACAACAACCACACAGATCACAAAAACTGTAATGGCAACTTCGACTGAGTCTGAGAAATCCACCAACAACTCATCTTTATCAAGCGATTCCAACAATCAAACTAGTCATGACAGTTCGCAATCACAACAGTCACAACAGCATGCAGAGGTTCTGATTGACCCAGTAATGAGTGATTATCAAGAAATTCTAGTTGGGCAAATGAGAGACAAGATCAAGCTCAAGTTCAACAAGTTTCTCACCGCTGAAATGAAGAACAATTTTTTGAAGTATACCCAAAAGAGGAATTTGCAGATTGAAAGGCTAGTAAAGGTTTCTGATTTCAACAAATATGGCCTTAGTGAGCAGCTTGAGTCCATCTACTAAACCACAATTATAAACAATTTTTGCCTCCTGTTAAGACTCTCATTCAAGAATTTTATGCTAATATACCTGATTCAATTGATAATCCAAAAAGCTTTTATTATCACAAGGTATATTGTAGAGGAAAATTGGTGAAGTTTTCTCCCGATATGATTAACACATTCTTTGATATTCCTATTGGGAGTTTGCATTCTGTTGATGATAATTTTGAAATGGAACTCGAAAGATGGGATTGATAAAAAATATCTCATTAAGAAGTATAGGGTTTTACATAAGATAGCACAATTTGATTGGTTCTTTTTAAACCATCAAAATCAAGTTAGAGATGATAGGGTGAAATTTTTGTTCTGTTTGGCCACCAATAGACCAATTAATTTGGGTTTATAGATATATAGGATGATAGTTTAGATTACACCTTACAAATTTGATTATCACTTGCTTTTATTTCCTTGTTTGATTCAAGGAATTTTGGCTCAAAATGGTGTTCCTATGAGTTCTAAAGAGACATCTAAGATTCTGCCTAAGCTTATCACAAAAGGCTTCTTGTCTATATTGCATTGCAAAACCAATTTGCCTAATCCTTAACTGAGACCAAGAAGAGTCATATCAAATCTAATGAGTAATGTAGAAGAACAACTTGCTTTAATCAATGTTGCTTTAGCTGATATTGTGCAGGATATCAAGGATATAAAGGCTAAGCAATCTGAGTTGGAGACGAAACTTGATGGCAAAGAAACTACAGAGAAATCACCTCATATGACAACTAATGAGACAATAGAGGAGTATCTATAGGTGACTAGGCTAAAAGAGGAACATGGTGAATAGACTTCTGTTATGACAAACAAGGCAGCATAGAAGAAGAAGAAGAAGAAGAAGAAGAAGAAGAAGAAGAAGAAGAAGAAGAAGAAGAAGAAGAAGAAGAAGAAGAAGAAGAAGAAGAAGAAGAAGAAGAAGAAAAAAGGTGAAAAGACGACATCAAAAGGCACTGAGCTGAACAAACAGTAAAAGGTCAAGATTGCCAAGAAAAAGGCTTCCCATAAGCAAGTTACTATAGAGCCAACTCAAGATCCAAGCATAGAAGAACTAGCTCAAGGGGAACTATCACCACATATTCCTACTCAACAGAATACTCCACCACATCATGAAGAACCTCCCCATGAACAGGTTCTTGAACCAAGGAAAGATGCAGAAGAGATTCCACCATAACTTGCAACTAAATCACTCATGGGGTTGTCTCACAATATTGAAACTAGTGCTAAAAAACTTGACAAAGCTATTCGTAAGATTATGGTAGAAGTTACTGCATCTTCTTCTTATAGAGCAACATAGTAGGCTACTCCAACTGCTTTTGAGCAAATTATTCCATCTACCAGGGGCAAAAGGTTCAAGACCATAGCTGGTAGGTCTAAGAAAAGGCTTGGACTACCACCCAAGCTGCCAGTTTGCAAATCAGCAAGATTGAACTGATTTCATATCAGTTTTTGAACTTTATTTTTACTTTAACTTGTTTAAAACCAAGGGGGAGAATTATGTTTGTTTTTAGGAGTAGTCTTTACTTTGCTTTGAACATAACTTTATTTCGATTAGTGTTTTAGTCAAGGGGAGTAATAGTTTTTTGATTTGATCTTTGATGAATTTGAACTTTGCAGGGATTTTGTTTTTGGATATAACCTAATCTATTTTGCAAGGTTTACATTGTTTTTCATATTTATGTTTGATAGGTTAAACTTGCAAGTCATTAGTGTACGCATAGAATTGTTTGCAATGTGCTTACTTTTGCTTAATTTTGATTTTACTATAGAAGTTTAGTTAATCATCTCTGTTTACTTTGTTAACAGATTAGTCGATATGCATTGGTTTATTTTTAGCAGTTTATTTTTGAGCTCTGGTTATTTTACTTGTAGATAATTTGATGATTAGTCATATTAGCTCTGATTATTTTGTTTGCAGGTTATTTGATTTCAGTTATTTTCTTTTATGACTATTTCTGTTATATGTTTTATAACTGATAAGTTGTTATTCCTATTGGTATGATGCTTTCAGTTATATTTGATATGTTTGTCTTCAATTGCATTGGATATTTTTTTTAATGCTAATTGTTACTTTAGAAACAAATTGATGTTTTCATCACAAGTTGCCAAAAAGGAGGAGATTGTTAGTGTCAAACGTGACACCTTGGCATGTGCCATGCACATGATTGCTTTTGGACAAACTTGTAATTAAAACATTAGTTTATATTCTTTCTTATTTTATTATTTCTAGAAGTCTTTATTCGGAAATATTAGATTCATCTTGAATATCTCCCATTATATTAGGATATTATTCTACTATTCTAGTTCACTTAGGAGTATATTTTATTGGTGTTCAAATTTACTTAGGAGTTTATTTATATCACTTCCTATATTATTGATCATTGTCCTATTATATCACTTCCCATATTCTTTCTTATTTTATTGTTTCTTGAAGTCTTTATCAGGAAGTATTAGATTCATATTGAATATCTCTCATTAGATTATGATATTATTTTAGTATCCTAGTTTACTTAGAAGTATATTTTATTAGTGTCCTAATTACTTAGGAGTTTATTTATATTACTTCCTATATTATTGACATTGTCCTATTCTTACCAATTGAGTTTCATTGAGATTCTATAGGATGTTAATCAGAAGGGCAGCTGAATTTCACATTATATATATAAAATGTTATTTCATTTAACTTATATGTAAGTGTGGCACCGCATTTTAATATATCGAGGAGAGCTTCAACGCCAAAATTGAAATGTATCTTTGATTATGTATTATGAGAGTTTTATTCATGTATGAGAGGTTGTGATCGTGCATAAATTTTGTTCATGTCTGTTTGAGTTAGTATTCACTTGAGAGAACCTGCGAATTGAGTGTTTATGTAATTCAGTGTTAGACATCGTTGTTATATGTTACTTAACAGTATGTTGTTAAGTTGTCAACAACAGAGAGTGGACAGTGTTACTTGAGTTTAAGATATTGTTGAGATTTTATTTTATAAAGATTAGGTCCTTGTGTGAGAATGAGTCAGCACTATAAATGCATTTAAAGGTGGTACAAATAAGAACTTAGTGAATTGCAGCTTTAAGCTATCCGTGAACGTAGGTTTTTATAATCAAACAACGTAAATCTTTCTGTGCCATTTTATATTACGATTTTCTATTATATTACGTATAACTAATCCATACTTTCAGACCTCACATTATTGTACACCAAATATAATACAGTTTTATCAACAATTCCTAATGAAATATAGAAATTCCGTGGACGTACACAAAAATTTTTGGATTCATATATATTCATTTATTTAATGTAAAACATTTTCTCTAATAATGTAGAAAATGCTTGAAAAAATATATAAATATACTAGTTGTCAATCAGAAAACAGAGGAGAGGAAATGAAAATTTAAGGATTTTTAAAAATGTAAGGGTTTCCTGATTACTTTTCAACTATAGTCAATTTTATGCACTGTTATCATCCCTATGAGATGGGTTAGTTCTTTCTTATTTCCACAAATTGCAGATCTTATATGTCGAACATGAAAATATCTCTAGATGATATTACTGTAGGTGATTGCTTCAACAAAACTACTTAAGAAGTTAAGTTCATGGCAGATTCTACGAACAATCACATTTGACAAAAGATAAAATTGACAAAATTTAGAAATTTGATCATTAAGAATTCTACTATCACTAGCTAGATGAGATTTGGTTAAGATTTTATTCAACGCAGAGGAGTAAAGGTTAAAAAAGGGTCTTGTCAAATGCGGAGCCCCAATTTATTCTCGAGGGAAGAAGTTCAAATGATAATAAAATTAAATTTTTTAATAAAAATAACAAAGATTAAAATACTTATATAATTTCCAAAAGTGATATTTTAATTGTTTTAAAGACTCTTTAATAAATTATTTTAAAAGAACAATATTTCAATTTACGTTTTCTTAATATTTTGATATATGATATCAAACAAATGATTTATTATGGTACTTTAGTTTTCAAGTGATTAAGATATGAACAAAGAAAAAAAAAGTTTTCGCTCACTATATATAGTATTATTATATGATTATGTTATGCTTCAGCTGGAGTGCATTGCCATCACACATACTATGTTATGTTATGTTATGGTAGATCTAAACATCGATGTACTCTTATGTTATGGTTGAGTCACTGGGATACAAGTGACACTATATGACATGAGTATCTGATTTTTTGAATGATATAGTTTTGAAAAAATTAAGTTTATGAAACTATTGTATTCATGAAAGGGAAAATATTATAAATAACTTTGAACTGAGAAGCAATATTATACATAATCCTCAAATTTTGTATAATATTATCCATAACCGTACCATTACTAATTTCAGTTAAATTTAATACCTAAAGGTTAAAAGAGTAACTTAAGTCATTTGCTAAAGTAACAACATGTTTATTTTTAAATAAAATAATCTTATAAAATTTTAATGAAACGAAAATCATAAACAATAAAATACATGAAATAAATACATCAACTACTACCTACACCTTCAAAACGTACCTCTCTTGTATGAATTTAGTTATTTGAGTAAGATTATTGGTCTCTTAGAATAATTTTAAAATTAATTTAAAAGTAAACTAATTTTAGGGTTTTAGACTTTTTCTAGGGGTTAATATAATTTTTTATATTTTGTTTATTTTAATTATAAGATTTTTTTTAGTTTTAAATTTTATATTAGTTAGTTTAATTAGTTTAATTTAATTTTTTAGCATTAAAATACCATATTTTAATCAATTTATTTTATTTTTTCTATTTTAATTCATCATCTCTTGTTTATAATTAACTTGTTTATTTTTAATTTGACCTTTATTAAATTTCTTTTTTTTTAAATTTGTGTAATTTAATTTATTTAGAAGTTTTAAATTTGTTATCTATTACTATAAGGTTATTGCTAAAAATTTTATAACTCTTTGTTTTAAATGCTAAGTCAGGTATAAAATATTTTAAATAATGAAAAATAATATGATTGAAGGGTATAATAGTTATTTCATATATTCTTAATGTGTCCAGAGACTAATTTAATAGAATATAATATTAATAGGTTATAGATAATATTATATAAAACATGAGGGTTATATTAACTATTAGGCCGAAATTCAAGGTCATTTGTAATATTTCCCCTTTATGAAATATTATGTTCCTGAAATTTATATGCTTCTACAAGTATTATGTTTATAAAAACAAATGCTTTTGAAAATGATTTACTCTTGAGAAAATTATAATTTCGAAAATGTGAAAATATTTGGTAATTTCTAAAATGTTATGGATACTATTCTTTTTTCCTGTTTAGAGCATTTCAAGGGATTGAGATTAGAACTAATCTTAGTCTCAACAATAGCAAATCTATGGGACTAGGAGTCCCATGGTGAACCATTGGATTCCTTGTCCCAATCTTGGACAATTAATTATTTTATTTTAATTAAATTAATAATAATATGAAAATAATATAATATTAGATAAATAATAAATTAAGATAAATTATAAATAATAATAAACAATCTTATATATTATTATTAATAATTATACTATTTTACTTATAATAGTAGTAAAATTGATTTAATAAAATATTATATTATTAGACAAATATTAATATAATAATATATACATAATTTAGGAATAATAATATTATTGTTATTAAATCTAATATAATAATAAATAAAATAAAATAAATAATTGTTGATATACTAATAAAGTAATAATAATTTTACTATAATAAAAATAAAATATTATTAAGAAAATAAATATAATAGTATAAAATATTAAAAAATACATTATAATATAGTGATAATTAATAATTAATAATTTTTAATGACATAATATTTATTTATATTTTAATCTAGAAATAATATTGAATATTTAATTTTAAAAATAATGTACTAATAATATAAAATAGCCAATAATATTAACTTTAACATTAATGTAATATTGTAAATTATTAATTTTGTAAAAAAAATAACTAGTATTTAAATATTTTAATCTAAATATTAAATTAATATTTATTCAAATTAAACTTGAATAATTTGATATTAAAAATTTGATTCCTTAAAAATTTATTATATATTAATATAGTCTAGTCCATACTACACCAAACATAAAACAGTACTATTTATAGTCCAATTCCAATCCCAATCCCAATTTCAATTCCAATCTCAGTCCAGTCCAATTCAATCCCGATTCTCAAAAGAGGCCTTAGTGGCAAGAGTCGGATGATTGTATATAGTGTTATTGAAGTTTATATTGACTTGAGTGATCTTGTGGAGAGATTGTCGTGGCTTTAATTTGAAGTAAAGTTGGATATGTTAACACTTTTAGATTATGGTATGCTTATTAGTTATTTAATGTGAAGTTTTGCATTATCATTGTATTGGATAAGTAACAACATTATTTAAAGCATTGTATTTGGGATATTTGATGTGGTATTGATTGTATGTTTTATTAAAAAAAATCATAAATGAATTTTCATAGCAACCGGATCAGGTCATATAACGAAACCATGGAAGTTTTGGGGCATTAAAATTTTTACACATATGTCTTTGATGATTTTCACTCGTGATTTTGCTTGATATATTAGAAGTATTTACAAATCAATATTTTGTAATATTGAAGCATTGAAAATTATAAAAATGTATAATGTTAATTATTGTAATTTTATCCTAAAATATAAGCATTCATTAATAATGTTATTTGTTTGATCTATTTGATTTTTAATTTCTTTTTCGGATCTTAGGGTTTATGCTGCAAAAATATCTTATAACTCTTTATCATTCTTTTAGTTATGCTTATCGAAGGGACTGATTGACAGGGAACCCATAACAACAAACAAACAAACTCCAAGAACAACCAAAACCACACTCAAACAACACTCACTCAGCACTAACCAACAATCTATCTGAAAAATTCTTCAATATATCAAAATAATTAAAGTCTAAATCAAGTCTATCAAAATAATAATAAAAGCCTATTTTTATACTAATCTAACCCTATTGGAAATTGAGTCAAATTAGGAAAAGTCACCATAATCAAGTCAAAATCCTTTAAGACTAAAATTTCTAATTCAACTAAATCTAAATAACTATATTATTGAAAAGATTAAATTATCCCTAACATAAAAATAAATCCTGCTACATCACTTATACATATATTCAACTTGGTTTAATTCCAAAACCCTCTCTCTTGTAAATTTCTTTTAGTTTTAATTATTTTGGATACAGGACCGTGATCTCATTATTTATTTTTCTTGAATATTGTTTATTTAATGTGTGTGTGTGTGTGTGTGTTGTGTGTGTGTGTATATATATATATATATATATATATATATATATATATAGTGGGGCTTTTGTTCGGACTCCCATACTTTGTATAAAATTCGGACGTCGCTTTGTGTCCATTAGATTTACCTAAGGGTGCGTATTTTATGAATCCAATTTAAGGCTAAAAACTCATTGGCAACATATTAAATTAAGAAAAATTCAAAATATGATCCAAATTAAGGGGCTCTATTGAAAATTACCTACTCCTATAAAATTTTGATTCCATGGCCCTTTTGGATGAGAAATTACATGATTACCCTTCTCATTAAATAAGGCAAACAACATCACTTTTCTTCTTTTCTTCTTTGTATCCTCTCCATTCTTGGGCAAAAACTCTTTTCCAGAACACTATTGCTTAATCCGACTATTCTCTGTCATTTCACCTGATTAATCTTCAAGATCTGGGCAAAAACACTATCACTGAGGTCAGAGATCTCTCTCTAAGTGAATTGTTGTTACTTTAGTTCACATTTTCAATGCTTCTTAAATATTTGTTTTCTATAAAACAAAGTATCAGCTTAGAAAAAAATTTAGGGAAGTTAAATGAACAATGTTAAAGTGTTTCTAGAAGTTTTGATGCTAGGAATTGGTTTTTTGAGTGAAAATCTAGGCTTGCTGGTGAGGAAGACACACACTCAACAATAATATGCATCAGTGTCGAGTTTTGAGGATTTTGTTGGTGATAGGTGTCTATTTATATATCATTTTCATATCAATTCCGTCTATGTTTCTTTGCTATATTCCTTGGTATTTTTATGTTTTTGTGTGATTTTTGATGTTTGTAGGAGTTTTGGAGGAACTTGCACAAAATTGGAGTAAAACCCTTCATTTTCACCTCTGCTAATCAACCAATTTCTCGGAGTTGATTGTATCGATATACAATTAACCGGATAACATGCTATATACCATTGGAAAGCTCTCAAAGTCTATTTTTTTGGAGAAATTTACGGTTCACGAATTTATGTAGTATACCGAAAGTTGTGATAAAAATGGTATGAGAAGTGCATATTTGTAATTTCACATATCACTGTAGCATGTTATTAAATACGGGGCACTGTAGCAAGTTACTGTAGCAGAGTATATAAACACATTTTAGGGTTTTATTTTGATAACTTGAAGAGGGGGAAATGACTTGGAGGCTGCAGCTCTGGAATTCTCTCATCTTTTGGAGTTTTTGAAGGAGAAAGAAAGCTTGGAAAGAGGAAGAACTACAAATCTAAGGAGATTTGCAAAGGATTTGCTAAGTTTCTTCCTTTCCCTTTCATTTTCTGGAATGTTTTTGTATTGTATTGTATTGACTACGTTTTTGAACATGTGTAACTGAATCTGAATTGGTTGAAGGTGATTTCAAAGCCCTTGATATGGTTTTTATGAATTGATTGTGCAAGGAATTGTTATCCAATTCTCTAATTGAAGTTGCTTGTATTTTCCCATGTTTAATGCTTATGATTGCTTGCTGATTTGTATTTGGGTGGCCAACTGAATATAATCTGGATATTGTCTATTGCTAGACTAGAAATCTTGATCCGTAATTGTCTTGAATTTCTAATCCTTAGTAGCAAAATTGTGATCAGAGATTGCGATTGGAGAATACAACCTAAGTTAAATAATCCGAGCTTGTGTGTTTATTGCTTAGATCAACCTATCTTTCTTATCATAATGCGTCCATTGAATTAAATTTAGAAAGCTTATTCTAGGTTGTTTAATGGATAGAGATTAAATAAAGAGCCTGTTTTATTTAACAACAAAGTAAGGAAAGATTGGGATAACAGAGCTTGTTGTTATCTATGGTTGATAATTTCAATGGTGTAATTGGATGATAATTCTATAATTAATTCGCAAATCCATATCTTTTGGTGGAGAATGATCCCTTAACCAGGTTACTCTCAATGATTTTTCACTCCATTTTACTTTGTGTTGTGTTATTGTGCATTTACATTAATATTTCATTTAGTTAATCCATCAAAAAAACCCCCCCATTTATTCTGTTTTTACTTTTGAATAACAAATTCAATTAGAATCAATCCTCGTGGGAACGATATCTACTTATCACTTTATTACTTGTGCGACTAGTATACTTGCTAGTTTCAAACGTATCAAGTTTTTGGCGCCGTTGCCGGGGATTGATTTCATAATCGATTTGTTATTTTATTTTCATTGTTGATTCATGTTTTTTTTGTTTTTCTTTTATGATTGTTTGTGTTTAGGCGACATGGCAGTAAACTTCCAACAATTCAGTAGCCGATTTGAGCCACAGATACATTGGAGTGTAAATGAGGTAAGCACTCAAAACATCGAACAACAACTTTCTAAGCTAACTTCTCTTGTGGAAAACATGGCTGTAGGAGATATGCAGAAATCTTATGCATGTGAGATATATTCTACCATGGAGCATCCAATCGACATGTATCCTTACAAGAAGAATATATGGAACGAGCCAATGCCATGGGTGGATTTCCAGGACAACCAAGGCAATGGTATGATCCCTTCTCTAATACTTACAATGCCGGATGGGGAGATCACCTTAATTTTAATTACTGGAATCATCAACCAATCGCCCCACATGCCATACCAAATCGGCCACAAGGTTTCAATCAACCAAAGGTGTAGCAACCATTTCAAGCACAACCACAACCAGCACCAAAACCAGCTCCACAAAATTCAGGTATGTCTCTCCAGGATATTGTTAAAGCACTTGCCACTAACACAATGCAATTTCAGCAGGAAACTAGGGCAAGTATCCAAAACCTGGAAAATCAAATGGGACAATTGGCCACTAACATGAGCAAATTTGAGAGTCAAAGCTCAGGAAAATTACCTTCTCAGCCGGTGATCAATCCAAGAGAGAATGCTAGTGCTGTAACTTTGAGAAGTGGAAAGCAATTAGAGATTCCACCAAAGAAATCACAAACTGATGAAGGGGATGACACCACTTCCACCATGAATAAAACATCATCTTCTAAGGTAAATCCTAAAACTCATATTCCTTCATATGTTACTCCCCCACCTTTTCCTAGCAGATTTTGCAAAATCAAAAAAGGAGGAACAAGAACAGGAAATCCTGGAAACTTTTCGCAAGATCGAGGTAAATATACCACTTCTGGATGCTATCAAGCAAGTACCTCGTTATGCAAAATTTCTGAAGAGTTATGCACCAACAAGAGAAGTTGAAAGGAAATGAGAAGGTAAGTGTGGGGGAAATGTTTCAGCTGTATTGCAAAGAAAAATTCCTCCGAAATGCAAAGATCCAGGTACGTTCACCATTCCATGCACATTGGTAATACCAAGTTTGAAAGAGCTATGTTAGATTTAGGAGCATCTATTAATGTCATGCCATATTCTATTTATGCTTCTTTGAATCTTGGACCCCTTGCGGAAACTGGTATTGTAATTCAACTTGCTGATCGTTCTAATGCATATCCCAAGGAGTTGTGGAAGATGTGCTTGTGCCTGTCTCTTATACACATCTAGATGTGTATAAGAGACAGGTTCTAGAAATGGAGGATGAGACATCTCCCAATCCAACACCGATTCTTTTGGGGAGGCCATTCTTGAAAACTGCCCGAACGAAGATTGATGTTCATGATGGCACTCTCACCATGGAGTTTGATGGCGAGGTGATTCGTTTCAATCTTTTTGAGGCAATGAGGTACCCTAGTGACTTGCATTCTGTTTTTGCAGTTGATGTTATTGATTCTTTGGCATAACAACTTTTTGAGTTAACTCGCAAGGATGCATTGGAAGTAGCCATTAGTGAGCAAATAGGGACAGAAAATTCCAGAGAATCGAGAAAGTTGATACAAGTGTCTAAAGAAGTGGAGGAAGCTGTGGCAAGCTTGGATGAGACTATAGCTATCACCACAAACAGGTATGATGTTTCGTACATTGAATTTCCTTTATCTAATGAGAAACTTCTACCTTCCGTGATGAAAGCACCTGCCTTGGAGCTTAAGCCTCTTCCAGATCATTTGAAGCATGTATTCCTTGGTAAGAAAGATACTTTGCCAGTTATAATAGCAAAGGGTCTTGCACCATTACAAGAAGAGAAACTCATCCGAGTGCTTCGAGATCACAAAACAGCCATTGGGTAGACAATTGTTGACATCAAAGGTATTAGCTCAGCCATTTGCATGCACCGTATCTTATTAGAAGAAGGATCCAAGCCCACTTGAGAAGCACAGCGGAGGTTGAATCCTCCAATGATGGAAGTTGTCAAGAAAGAAATCCTGAAATTGTTAGATGTGGGTGTGATTTATCCAATTTCGGACAGCAAGTGGGTGAGTCCAATCCAAGTTGTTCCGAAGAAATCTGGTGTTACGGTGGTTAATAATGACAATAATGAGCTAGTTCCCACTCGTATCCAAACCGGCTGGTGAGTTTGTATTGATTATCGGAAGCTCAATTCAGCAACTTGCAAGGATCACTTTCCTTTGCCATTCATTGATCAAATGCTGGAGAGGTTAGCAGGTCATTCTCACTATTGTTTTCTTGATGGCTATTCAGGATATAATCAGATTGTCATTGCCCCTGAGGATCAAGAGAAAACTACATTCACCTGCCCATTCGGTACATTTGCCTATCGACGCATGCCATTCGGTCTTTGCAATGCCCCTGCCACTTTCCAAAGGTGTATGGTAAGTATTTTCTCTGATTATGTTGAGAACATCATTGAGGTATTTATGGATGACTTTAGTGTTTTTGGTGATTCTTTTGATAAACGCCTTGACAACCTTACCCTTATATTTCAAAGATGTATAGAAACTAACCTTGTTCTAAATTGGGAGAAATGTCATTTTATGGTAGATCAAGGTACAGTTTTGGGACATGTTATTTCTGCTAAGGGTATAGAGGTGGATAAATCCAAGATAAATCTTATATGTTCCTTACCATCTCCCACAAGTGTGCGGGATATTCGTTCGTTTCTTGGTCATGCAGGTTTTTATCGTAGATTCATCAAAGATTTCTCGAAGATAGCATTGCCCCTATGCAAATTATTACAGAATGATGTGGCCTTTGAATTTGATGAGAAATGCAAAGAGGCATTTGAGAAACTGAAGGAACTCTTGACTTCGGCTCCAGTAATCCAATCTCTGTTCGAGATCATGTGCGATGCAAGTGACTATACTGTGGGTGCCGTTTTGGGTCAACGAATTGGCAAAATTCCACATGCCATTTACTACGCATCTCGGACTTTAAATGATGCTCAACTTAATTATTCTACCACTGAGAAAGAGCTGCTAGCGTTATTTTTGCTTTAGAAAAGTTTCGATCTTATTTGATTGGTACTAAAGTAATCGTTTATTCTGATCATGCAGCTTTAAGGTACTTGCTCACAAAGAAAGATGCTAAACCAAGGCTTATCAGGTGGATACTCCTTTTACAGGAGTTTGACTTGGAGATCAAAGACAAGAAGGGAAGTGAAAACTTAGTTGCAGACCATCTCAGTCGCATTGTCCATGATAAGAATGCACTGCCATTACAAGAAAGTTTTCCGGATGAACAATTGTTGTCTCTAAATGTAGTAGCCCCTTGGTATGCAGATATTGTCAACTACTTAGTTACCAAAAAGCTACCACATGACTTGACTCGAGCTCAAAGAGACAAGATTCAAGAACATTGCCAAGTATTACATATGGGATGATCCGTACTTATGGAAGCATTGTTCTGACCAAGTGATAAGAAGGTGCGTTTCTGAATCTGAATTTATTCAATTTTAACCTTCTGTCATTCTTATGCATGTGGAGGTCACTTCGGACCAAAAAGAACAGCCCTTAAAGTTCTTGATTGTGGATTCTACTGGCCATCATTGTTCAAAGATGCATATCTGTTTTGCAAAGCTTGTGAACCGTTGTCAAAGGACAGGTAATTTAAGTGCCAAAAATCAAATGCCACAAACCCCTATACTTGTTGTTGAGATTTTTGATGTGTGGGGTATTGATTTCATGGGTCCTTTTCCTTCATCTTTTGGTAATGTTTACATTATACTTGCTGTGGATTATGTTTCTAAATGGGTGGAAGCAAAAGCTACGAGAACGAATGATTCTAAAGTTGTTGTAGATTTTGTGAAATCTAACATTTTTGCGAGATTTGGAACACCAAGAGCCATGATTAGCGATAGAGGGACACACTTCTGCAACCGATCATTTGAAGCCTTGCTCAATAAATACAACATCACTCACAAGTTGTTTACTGCATATCATCCACAAACTAGTGGTCAAGTTGAAGTTTCAAATCGAGAAGTCAAGTCCATTCTCGAGAAGACAGTGAATCTGAACCGAAAAGATTGGAGCCTACGATTGAATAATGCACTTTGGGCATACCGGACTGCTTACAAGACACCTATTGGTATGTCTCCGTATAGGTTAGTCTATGTTAAGCCATGCCACCTTCCAGTGGAGCTTGAACATAAAGTATGGTGGGCAGTAAAGCTTTGTAACATGGAGATGGATGCTGCTGGAGAACAAAGGAAGCTTCAACTGCAAGAATTGGAAGAACTTAGAAATGATACCTATGAGAATTCCAGAATTTACAAGGAGAAAACTAAGGCATTTCATGATAAAATGATCTCCAGGAAGAATTTTGAAGTGGGACAGAAAGTTCTTTTATTTCATTCTCGCCTCAAGTTATTTCCAGGTAAGTTACGATCTCGATGGGTTGGACCTTTTGTTATTACTAATGTTTTTCCCCATGGTGCAGTGGAAATCAAGAGCTTAAAAACGGATAAATTATTCAAGGTGAATGGGCACAGGTTGAAGCCTTACTATGAGAATTCAGTGATGTAGGACATCGATGAGCTACCTCTCTACGAGTCAACTTATCTTAATGGGTGAGGGCAGATAACGTCAGGCTGAGGACGTTAAACCAAGCGCTTATTGGGAGGCAACCCAATGATTTTGAAAAATAAATAAAAAGAGAAGAAGAAAAGAAGGTAATGATGATCAATTTTTGTGTCTCGAGGAGATTCCTCTCATAGGCTTTATCGAACGTAATTAATCAGGTTTTATCTCTCTTTGCCATCTTTCTCATTTTTTTCTTTGTTTAGTTTTGACTTTTGTTTGCTATTGTGTTTTTATTTCTTTTATGCATCTTTATTTTATTTTGTTTTATTTTTGTTTCTTTTGTTTAATTTGATTTTTTCGTGCTTTGAGCTCATTTGTGCAACAGCTTGAGGAAACATCTAAACGGAAGCTGAAGCCATTGCTCGAAGGTTTGAAACGTGCACATCTTGGAGAAGAACAGACTCAATCGCATTACCGGTAATATCTCTCCTTTTTTTCTCTTCAATGGATGCCGATATCTTTCTGTCGAACCTTCGTAAATATTTTCCTTCACTTCCTCAAAATGCTGTGTTCAAAATTTATAAAGTACGGATGACTAGACTTTGGGCGTTGATACTCTTAAATGTGCCTGCGGATATCCGATGGCTTATCAAAGCCAAGGTGAGATTGTCTGGTGAACCTAACATTAATCTCGTAAAATATATGCCTGGTCTAGGGAAAAGCTACTACGCCAAGAGGCGAAGAGCGAAGAGGTTACAAGTATGTTTTAAATGTGCTAGATGGAATTGTAACCAGACTTGTCGTTCATTAGGATTTGTGTCCAGGAATAAAGAAGATAAACTCTCATTTATTAAGAATAGTCTGAGTAATGAGTCGATGGATAATGTTTTATTAACTCTTGAGTCACATTCTTGTGGACTTGTTCAGCGTGAATTGCTTAATCTATGGACACAATTTCGTGATGAATTGCAGTGTTATAGTCTAGGGAATCTGACTAAAAATGACCCTGTTTGCCAGTTTATAAGAAACTGGATGGGAAGCAAATCCCCGACTCATAGAAGGCGTTTCAGCCGTTAATGGACGTAAAACCATAGGAAGATGTGAGCCACAATCACAACTACTTGTATATTTGAATGTGTGTTGTTGTTGTAGAATTTTTTTTCTTGTTTCGTTTGATCTGATTATCAATGTTGTTTTTGTGTTGGTGTTGTTTGTTGATTTTGTTTGTTTTAATTTCAAGTTTTCTTTTTGACAAACCATATGACTACCATATGGCATAAGTACATGTGGGAGACAAGTGTGGAGGTTTTGTCAACCTCCACCGAAAGTGTATCTCTAATTTTTATGCTTCACGTGGGAGACAAGTGTGGGGGTTTTGTCAACCCCCGCCGAAAGTGTATCTCCATTTTCCATGCTTCACGTGGGAGACAAGTGTGTAGGTTTTGTCAAACATCACCGAAAGCATATCTCATTTTTTCAAATCTTGGGGCGATAAATCTGCATCGAGCAACCCCCACCGAAAGTATGTCCCCATGTGTCAAATTTTGAGAGTTTTATGGGTGTATATATACATTCTGCATATTTTCATATGTCATTCCATAACCTGTCTTGCAATTGAAAAGCATAATATCTAACGTGTCTTACACAAGATTAGAGCACTTGTAGAAATGGAGAAAACACCAATTCGGCGATTACGCAATATATGCGTATTTTGCGGATCGCAATTTGGTAAAGATGGAGAGTTTACCACAGCAGCTCTTGATCTTGGTAGGACATTAGCTGCGAGGGGTATTCATTTGATTTATGGAGGAGGTAGTCTTGGGTTAATGGGGTGTGTGTCAACAGCTGCATCCTTGGGAGGAAGTAAAGTTTTCGGTATTATCCCTAAACCATTAGTTGTGCGAGATATCATAGGCAACACAATGGGGGAAGAGTTATAGGTCTCTAGCATGCATGAGCGTATTGCACATATGGTCATTAAATCTTATGCATTTATAACTTTGCCCGGTGGTTATGGTACATTAGAGGTATTTCAAATCACCTCTTAGGCGCAGCTAAACATCCATCGGAAACCCATTGGTTTGTTAAATGTCAATAATTTTTTTGATGGTTTGTTGTCTTTTCTTGATCAAGCAGTAGAAAAAACTTCATCTCACAGTCGGCGAGGCAAATCCTGGTTACAGCTTCAACTGCAGGGGAGTTAATTGACAAATTATAAGCATTCGTCTATTCGCCTGATCCAATAATAGCTCGGATAGATTGGTTTGCGGAAGGCAATAAAAGGCATAAACTGGATTTAACGCTAAGTCTGTAATCTTTATCTACTGGTTTGCTTCACTTTTGTTTGCTCTCTTTTTATTGTGTTTATTTGAGATTTTTCATGTTATTTCTTTTGAGCTTTTTCAGGTTATTTCTTTCGTCCCAGGTAATATTTTCTAATCTCGGTTTTAAGAGTGGTGGCTTAAAAAGTTCAAGTTCTCTTGAAACGCATTCTGGATCTCTTCAATCCATAATGACTGAATAAGGAGGCTAACTTCTAAACTTTGTAGACCCATTCTAACTAACTTATTTTTGTTTGCTGACTTGTTGAAGTTTGTTATTTTATGAGTGAGTTTAGTTTTGCGTAATTTAGAGTTGTTATGTGTTTTTTTATCTTTATCAGTTTTGATTAAAAAAAAAACAATTGTGGAAAAACCTGAGAATGGCAGAATATGGGGTTTTCTTAACTCTTGAAACGCATTCTCTCTCAATAAATCTGTAGTTTGTTTATTTCATGTTGTTTGCAGTGTCTTGTTTCTTGTTTTGTTCTTTCATAATAAAGGTATATAGGCTGGAAACCTTAAGTCTGCGGGCTACTGGTCCTAAGGATTGTTTAAATATACAATCTTGACTCAGGTGTAACAACGCCACGTACCTCTTTTCTTGCATTTTGTGGGTCGATGATAAGATAATGATTGAATTAAGAATAACTCTTGGAAAATGATAAATGATGTATGGATCCGTGTGCTTGAAATGTATATTGGTTTTTGCTTTACCTTTGATTCCTTGCACAACATTGAGCACCAAGCCATTATCACTGAGTTATTTGTTTACTTAGAGAAGGTTTATGCAATTTAAGTGTTTCTTCATATTTCAATGAATTCTAGAACCTGTTTGATGGTCACTCGAGGCGACATCCTAGACTGTGCAATATTGGGGAAATGATTTAGGCCATCTTTGGACCATTTGAGCTTTAATAGCCAATCTTAATTGAAATTGATCCCTAGTTACTCCTTTGAGCCTCTATAAGTTTTTTTTTTGTTAACTCACTAAAAGATTTCCTAACCTCAAATGAATTTTTTTTTCCAAACAGTTTGTCCCTTACCTATGAGCATGTAGATCATTCATGATTACATTTTGAGCTATGTTCTGTTTTTGGGAAGTTAAAGGAGGTTGGATTGTGCCATGAGCAATACAAGTGAGTTTTATTGTGTTAGTAAAAAAAAAAAAAGAAAGAAAGAAAAAAACAATCTATACTTATCTTTCATGTACTTACACATTGAGGACAATGTGTTGTTTAAGTGTGGGGAAGGGGAATTGCAACAGTTAAAAAAAAAAGAAAAAAAGAGAAAAAAAGAAAAAGAGATCTATACCCTTGAATGTTATTAAAAAGAATGAAACAACAAAGTGTGGAGGTGCAATTTCTTTTATGTAAAAAAAACAATAATACAAAGAGAGATTGAGTGTTCTGAATAAATTTGGGGGAGTCACTTGGTGAATTCGAACGAATTTTTTTTTATGTTATGTGGTTGAGCTCTATATAATCTTGAATGATTTATGTGTTTGTGGGTGATTTGAGCCAAATTATTATCCTTTATCATACCTTCACCCAAGCTAAACGTTACGAGCTTAATAAAGTCCTACTTGATCCTTGGTATTGTGCTTGTCTATATTAGTGGAGAGTGACTTGAAAAGCAGGCCTATGGAGTTCATTTATACACATATCTTCACTATTAAATACGATTCATTTTATGCATAAACTCATCCGAGTTACAAGTGATTATGTGAAAATGGCTCTACACACACACAAAAGGAATTAAAGTAGAGCAAAACTAATCTTTGAAATGAAATTTTTGATCAAGTGCATAATTTTGAAGTTTTTCTTGGGTTATAATTAAGTACAATCTTTGACGCCTATTTGCAAGTTGAAGCATTTGTGTTGTTTTAATTTTTCTTTAATTCTGTTTCGATCTAATATCGTTGTAGTTGCTCGAGGACTAGCAAAGTCTAAGTGTGGGGGAATTTGATAGGTGTCTATTTATATATCATTTTTATATCAATTCCGCCTATGTTTCTTTGCTATATTCCTTGGTATTTTTATGTTTTTGTGTGGTTTTTGATGTTTGTAGGAGTTTTCGAGGAACTTGCATAAAATTGGAGTAAAACCCTTCATTTTCACCTCTGCTAATCAACCAATTTCTCGGAGTTGATTGTATCGATATACAATTAACTGGATAACATGCTATATACCATTGGAAAGCTCTCGAAGTCTATTTTTTGGAGAAATTTACGGTTCACGAATTTATGTAGTGTACCGAAAGTTGTGATAAAAATGGTATAAGAAGTGTATATTTGTAATTCCACATATCACTGTAGCATGTTATTAAATACGGGGCACTGTAGCAAGTTGCTGTAGCAGAGTATATAAACACATTTTAGGGTTTTATTTTGATAACTTGAAGAGGGGGAAATTATTTGGAGGCTGCAGCTCTGGAATTCTCTCATCTTTTGAAGTTCTTGAAGGAGAAAGAAAGCTTGGGAAGAGGAAGAACTACAAATCTAAGGAGATTTGCAAAGGATTTTCTATGTTTATTCCTTTCCCTTTCATTTTCTGGAATGTTTTTGTATTGTATTGTATTGACTACGTTTTTGAACATGTGTAACTGAATCTGAATTGGTTAAGGGTGATTTCAAAGCCCTTGATATGGTTTTTGTGAGTTGATTGTGTAAGAAATTGTTATCCAATTCTCTCATTGAAGTTGTTTGCATTTTCCCATATCTAATGCTTATGATTGCTTGCTGATTGTATTTGGGGTGGCCAACTGAATATAATCTGGTTGTTGTCTATTGCTAGATTAGAAATTTTGATCCGTAATTGTCATGAATTTCAAATTATTAGTAGCAAAATTGTGATCAGAGATTGCAATTGGAAAATACAACCTAGGTTAAATAATCCGAACCTGTGTGATAATTGCTTAGATCAACCTATCTTTCTTATCGTAATGCTTCAATTGAATTAAACTTAGAGAGCTTGTTCTAGGTTGTTTAATGGATAGAGATTAAATAAAGAGCTTGTTTTATTTAACAACAAAGTAAGGAAAGATTGGGGTAACAGAGCTTGTTGTTATCTACGATTGATAACTTCAATACTGTAATTGGATGACAATTCTACGATTAATTCGCAAATCCATATCTTGTGGTAGAGAAGGATCCCTTAACCAGGTTACTCTCATTGATTTTTTCACTCCATTTTACTTTGTGTTGTGTTATTGTGCATTTACATTAATATTTCATTTAGTTAATCCATCAACAAACCCCCCCCCCCCCCATTTATTCTGTTATTACTTTTGAATAACAAATTCAATTAGAATTAATCCTCATGGGAACGATATCTACTTATCACTTTATTACTTGTGCGACTAGTATACTTGCTAGTTTCGAACGCATCAGTCGGACACCATATATGAAGTGTTGATTATTGTCAGATGTATGTGCTTGACAGAGCTCGACACACATTGTTGAGCGTCGAACACATACATCCGACAATAATCGAAAGATAATTTTCAAGATGTCGGTTGCCTAAACTATGTTGACTCATGCTCGACAACGTGCATTAAGCTTTGTTTGTCAGATGTCGACCTTTGCGAACAATGTCAAGTGTCAGACGACTTGAAAAATTCTGTCAACTCTCGTCGAGTAATACGATAGAATAGAGGTTTCAAGGACTTCATCACAATTCTTTTAGCTTTTTTTTTTTTTTGGGATTGAATTTTAATATATCTTCTATATGCAGGATGGAAACTTTTTGTATTTTGATGTACTACAATAGTTTTTGGAAGATGCAAAAGAATGGTGGTTAAGAGTACATAGGCGTGAGATCAAAGCCCTTGATAATTCCAAGTTGTAGGACTTATAATGAGTTGGTGGAATGTATAAGTTCAGAAATGGGTTGGGTTTGAGTAAAAAGAACATAAGTTTATCTGTAAAATTATCTTCCAAGGGTCCTCCAGTATTGCTAACTCCCATTGAGAGTGATAAAGATGTTTATTTTTTATGCAACATAATTTGGATGACCCTAGTCATTACATTTGAAGATAGGGACAAACAAATAACAAGGTCATAAATCTGATCCATTAACGAAGAGATGAAGTTTTTCTCATCCGTCTTCGTTTCGGTGAGCAAGTGGAAGTAATCAATTAAGTGACTAAACTCCTGTTTGTGCTTAACCACAATTTAACTAAAAAGTTGGCCATGACTTCTTGTAGTCCTCTGGGCATTCGGGCTATCAACTAGTCGGAGTTTCAAGTTTAACCAATCACTACCATTAAGGGTGGTACATCACCTTGATAGCTTTGGGGAATTTGAGAGCTTTGGCAATCTTGGAGGTGATGGTGATGGTGAAGATGATGGTGACAGTGATGATGAAGACGACAACGATGATGACGACAATGATGATTATAATGTCAATTACCAAGATTTGAATGTCGGTTTAGATGATTGTAATATCGATTGCCAAAACTGGAATGAAGTTTAAATGCATGTTTAGATGATGGTGCAGAGATCCCTAATGATAGTCGAATTTGAGATTGTAAATGACTCAAATTAGGATGCGTCTTTGACCTTTCATACTCCTATTCACACTAGTCCTCCACTTGCTTTTGAAAGACATGAGCCGATCTTCAACAATAAGCCAATTTTGGGAGAAGATTTTGTGCACAATGAAGGAAAATTGGGACCTCAAGATGACAGGCCGACTGATAACAAGCAACCTAATGACGAGTGTATGGAAAACATATTCAAGTGGAAGCCTCATATTGTGCATTCCTCATCAACACTTGTAGATGATACTACATCGTTTATCGTTAACAGAGTTCAAGTTGCAGCTGGGGCAAATGTTTAATAGTAAGGCTGAGCTTAAAGAGAAATTTGTGGGATCCCAGACTTAAAATTGATCAAATCAAGGCAGCGAAAATAACATCGGGACTTAGATCTAGAGATCACAGGCTTTAAAACTTTTGTTGTGAATTCTCAAAACTTTTGCTCCTAGGTATGTCTGAAAACTGCTTGAACGAGACATGTGGGTGTCTTAAAATCATTGAACTATACCAGATGAACAATGATCAGTGAATAGTATTACGTGAATAGTCATCGATGAACAATGCTCTATGACCAGGAACCAGTGAGCAGTGATGGCTTGTTCATTGTTCACTAATAGTGTCTTAATTCATCCTTTTATCTCTCTTTTAATCCCTGTCCAATTTTGACTACTAAACCTGATCCTATTATGTTTAATCTAACTAACTTTGTAGGCTTCTAGAACTAGTAATTCTCTTTGTATGAGTACTTAATCTTATTAAGTCTTTAATTGGGCTTTTAGCACTTATTAGGTCCAACCCAATTTTGTATAGGCTTTTAATAATCACATTAAGTATAAGCCCGTTAATCTAATTAATTGAACTGTCCCAAATACTCTAATATGTAGTTAATCAAATTAATTAAATAATGAGCCCATTTAATAGTCAAATATATTTAATTTAATACCTAGGCTTTATTTTCTAATAAACCAAATTAAATTAAATAATTATAGATAAGGCCTACTACAATTATGAGATAACAGGGTATTAAGTCAAACTTATTAAAGCCTATAATTAAACATGTTCATCAAGGTCCCCTAGGTAGCTAATATAAATTATCTGAACAAGGATTGGACTTGAGAAATTAATTAAACTTTGATCCTTTCCATTATAGGTCTAAAGCTACACTCTTGAATTAAATACTCTTTACAAAAAGCTTAATAATTAATTCTAATTAAATTATTTCTTTAAGCCTTATCCATTGAGCATCCGGCTTACAATAACTAACCTTCATGGAATACCAATAATTAGAGCCAGATATGATTTACTGTGTTAATTAGAGCTAGGTATGATTTATTGTGTTACCTCTTCAATTACATCTTCAGCCCTTGCTACCAGTTTTACACCATTTAAGCGATTAAGATTGATTAAAATAAATCTTAGTGTAATGAACATCTTCATTAAACAGTTGGGCAAGGTTCTCTCATTTAGAACATTGCAAAACTATCAAGACGGTATTCTACAATCCTTTCAGAGTCATGAATTCTATATTTATGATATAATGTCTCATAGCATATAGATCTTACAATCGCAACTAGCCAATGCATTAACCTTACTCTTTTAGATCTCACTTTTTATTCTAGTCAAAGACCATGGCTTGTATACTAGAGGTATATCACTCACTCAGGATTAAGGTAGGAATGCTTTTAGTGCTTGGGTATAGAAATTCACATTCGGTTATGGTATTCTACCAAATGGATAATGTTTACATGGTACGTGTTCAATGCATTCATAATGCACAAGTTTCTTTATTCTAAAGTCTCCACTTCAAATGGTTAGAGACTGACTATTTCCCCATTGAAGACAAACAACATAACAACCTTATCCAAGCAAAGCGCCCAACTTTTGCTTATAGGTCGTAAACTAATTTTTAGCTATGACAAAGTTCTATATCCCAAATATATCTCATATGTATAGAAACTTTATCAATGTATAAACTGTAGAACCTTTAGTCATTGATAAAGCCACACTTAGATAATTTATAAATTAATTTTAACAATAGTGTTTACATATTACAGAAAAACATCCATACTCTTAGGGCAGATCTCTAACAATCTCCCACTTGCCCTTAAAGTAGATGTGACATATTTGCACATCTCCACGCTGCATGATCTCTCGTATGAGGTAGTACTTCTTTATGCTTTCCACTCTTGTGGTTTTTAGGCTCCTTAGAATTAGCCACTACCCCACTATTATCGCAATAAAGTGTAATGACTTTTCTCCATTTGGAACAACTTCTTTAGTTGCTACAAACTTATAGTGGAATTAGTAATGCAAGATTGCTTGATACTCCTCCATACTATGGCTCTAGCACACAATGTGAAAAACTTATATTGAGATTGACCTTTTAAAATCTCGATGATAAGTGGGTTTATACTCACAAATTAAGTATCATTAAGCTTAAATTCTGTCGATTTTTGGATATTTTTATTACTTTTACGTGTGTTTTGTGTTCGTGTAGGTTAAATAACGATGGAGTATGAATGTGGAGAATTTGCAAGCAAAAATGCAGCAATTTGAGCAATTACAGTCATTATCCTTAAATGGTCTGCCAACTTCTCGGATTTTTCTATATCGATATATAACAAACTAGAGTTCATGTGATATACCTTTGGAACGCCCCAAAAGTCTACTTTCTGGAAGAGTTTACGGTTCGTCAATTGGAGTTTCGTATGAGAAGTTATGTGTATTTTTGTACAAAAGGGCAAAATTATAATTTGTGGTATTGCGGGGTACTGTAGCAAGTTTAGAATTTTACAGTTGGCCCCTTAAGTTGAAGCTTTTAATTTTTACAATTTAGCCCTTGCTTATAAATATAAGAATTTTTCTCATTTTAGGATATCTCCCATTCAGGAGAAGAACTCTTCACCCTCTAGAAAGAGAAACTCTCTCCCCTCTTAAAGCGGTTGGCGCGGCAGTTTTCGGTGCCGAAAATCTATAGTCATCAGATTTGTCTCCAACAATCTAGTTTTCTTTTTCCCTCCTTTTAAATTATGTTTGTTGTATGTATTTTTTTAGTATAAATTAAGTTTTGTCTTCTAGGGTTATAATGTAGCCAAATTATGATACTCTAGTTAATTGAATTCAATATATTAGTTATGTATTCCATGATTGCTGAGCAATTTAATTATATACTTAATGCTTGTGAAAGCCTAATCAACTTTTGCATGATTTGAGATATGAATTGAGACTGAGAAGTGATATTCATATTAGTCCCTAATTATTTTGCCATAAATCAACATGAGATAGAGATATGAATGTGATTTGTGCAATCTTATTAATTTCTTGCGCTTAATGGGTATTAACAGTGAGTTTGATGAGATAGAGATGTGATTCTAATATATTAATATACATTGTTATTGCTTGAGAAAGAATAACAATTACATCAATGAAATTGATTGGCAGCAATTAGGAATAAGGTTGGTATTATAGTAATTAATAACTAGAGTGGATTAATTTCGGTGAAATCGATACCCTAGAGCGTTGTGTCATTGTACTCTCTTTTTAGTTTCATGACTGTTTTTTATTAGTGTTAATTTTCTATTTAATCTCCCTACAAATCAAATCTCAATTTTGATTCTTTTTATTTTAAATAAGAGTTAATAAAATTTGGTAATTAGTAATGACAGTCCTCGTGGGAACGATATCTGTACTTTCACTTTATTACTTGTAACGATTCCGTATACTTGCAGATTTTTCGCAACACTGGATCAGACAAAAAATCTGAGTCCACATATCCAACCAAAGTTAGATCATTTCCAGAATATACAAGCATATATCCTTTCATCCTATGAAGATACTTTAATATATGCTTTCCTACAACCCAATGCTCACAACTAGGATTTGACTGGTACCCATTAATAAGTCCCTCTGCATATCAGATATCTAGTCTACTACTTAACATTGCATATATGAGACTCCCAATAGCAGAGGCATATGATTCTGGTCTCATCTCTTTCTCTTCTTGAGGAGTCTAAGGAGACTGCTCTCAAGAAAGATTAACTCCATGCCTAAAATGTGACGATCATTTCTTAGAGTTTTGCATTGCTGATGTGTTTGAAACTAGCAAGTAATTAGTCACACAAGTAATAATATGATAAGTAAGATATCATTCCCACAAGGATTGGTTCTAATTAAATTTGTTATTAGACAACAACAATAAAATAAATGGGCGGTTTTGTTCAATGATTAACTAAATAAAATACGAATGCAAATAATGAATAACAAAACACAAAATTGAATGAAGTGAGAAATTAACCAATGAGAAAACTTGGTTAAGGGATCATTCTCTACCAAAGATATGATTTGTAAATTACTTATATAATTATCATCCAATTACAACATTGAAATTATCAATCGTAAAAAACAAGCTCTGTTACCCGAACCTTTCCTTACTTTATCGTTAAATAAAACAAGCTCTTTATTTAATCTCTATATATTAAACAACCTAGAATAATCTCTCGAAGTTTAATTCAATGGATGCATTAAGATGAGAAAGATAGGTTGATCTAAGCAACAAACATACAAGCTTAGACTATTTAACTTAGGTTATATTCTCCAATTGCAATTTCCGACCACAATTTTGCTACTAATGATTAGAAATTCAAAATAATTACGGATCAAGATTTCTAGTCCAACAGTGATAATATTCAAGTCCTAATTAGTTGTCCAGCCTAATAGAACAAGAATTAATCATAACCTTTAATTATCGAAGAACATAAACAACTTTAATTAGAGAATTGAATAATAATTGTTCGGATAATTAATTCACATAAGACATATCTAGGGTTTCAAAATCACCCTTAACCACAAAATACTTTAGTTACACATAATGAAAATAAATGCAATAACAAACGTAATGCTAAACATAATTAAAGAGAGAGAAAAACTAGATTGTCAAAGCCTAATCGATGGAGACGAGTTCCCGATCACTGTGAGCCGCCGCGAACTGCCGTGCCAATTGCCATTAGAAGGAAGAGTGTTTTTTAGAGGGAAGAGATTCTTTCTCCAGTCTGGGGATTGATATAAGAAAATGAAGATATTCCCATATTCATAAGGCATGGGCGAAATTGTAAAATTTTAAACCTTCAACTTCAGGGGCAAACTATCAAATTTCAAAGCTTCCCGCTACTCATATTTACATATTTGCCCACCTTGTACTAAATTACGTATAACTTTTCGTATACAAGTCTAATTCATGAACTGTAAATTTCTCTAGAAACTAGAGTTTCACAGCTTTTCAACGATATATCGCATAATATGTTGTTCGTTGTAAATCAGTACAGTGAATTCTTGAGAAGCTATTGGCCAAACAAAGGTAGAATTATCGGCTTTGCTCCACTTTAGTGAAAACACTTTCAAAACTCTTTCAAACACCAAAATAACACAAAAACATAAAAATACCAAGGAATATCGCAAAGAAGCATAAACAAATTGATATAAAATAATATGTAATTAAGCACCTACAAAATTCCCCCACACTTAGCCTTTGCTTGTCCTCAAGCAAACTTAAACGATATGAAAATGAACAAAGATAAACTTAAATACAAACACGAACATAAACACAATGAACAAGAAATTCAATTCCCCCACACTTAGATTGAAAAAAAAAAAAAACTTAAACTCAAAGAAAGGGAAGGGACAACAAGTCACAAGACACAACAAAAATAATTATATAGCTTAGCTTTCAAATAGGCCTTAAAGATTGTATTTAATTATAACTCAAGGAAAATTTTAAAATTATGCACTTGATCATGAATTTCATCTTTCGAAACAGTTTTACTTTACCTTAATTCCTTGAGTGTGTGTGTGTTTAGCCATTCTCATTTAATCACTTGTAACCCGAATAAGTTTATGCATACAAGTAAATCATATTTAATAATGAAAAATGCACAAAATGAATTCCATAGGCCTGCTTTTCATACTACTCTCCACTAATGTAAACAAATAAAACATTAAGGATCAAATAGGACTTTATTAAGCTTGTAACGTTTGGCTAGGATGAAGGTATGATAACGGATAATAATGTAGCTCAACTCACCCATAAACACATAAATCATTCAAGACTATGTAGAGCTCAACCCTATAACATAAATTCATTTCAATTCACTAGGTACTCCTCAACTTATTTACAAGCACTATTTCTCTTAATTTACACATCAAATAGGAAACTACACCCCCAAACTTATTTATTTCTTTCTTCTTAAGGACACTTAAGGGCATAACTCTCAATTTCATTCTCTTTATATTCTTTTTTATTTCTTTTTTTCTTTCAACTACCCCTCCCCCACACTTAAACAATACATTGTTCTCAATGTTTAAGTCCATGGAAGATAAGTATAGAATTTTTTTTATTTTTTTATTTTTTACAAACACTATTGAACTCACTTTCATTGCTCATTACACCACCCAACCTCCCTCAACTTCCCAAAACCATAGTGCAACTCAAAATATAATTGTGAATGATCTACATGCTCATAGATAAAGGATAAATTGTTTGAAAAAATTCGTTTAAAGTTAGGAAATCTTTTAGTGAGTTGACAAAGAAAACAACTTAAAGAAGCTCAAAGGGCTAATTAGGACAATATTACATAAGGGTTAGCTAAGAAGGTTCATATGGTCCAAAGATGGTCTAAATCATTTCCCTAATGTTGTATAGTCTAGGATTTCGCCTCAATTAACCATCAATCAGGTTCTAGAATTCATTGAAATCTTATGAAATACTTAATTTGCATAAACCTTCTCTAAGTAAACAAATAACTTAGTGATTATGGCCATGTGCTCAATATTGTGCAAAGAATTAAAAGGAAACCAAAAACCAATAAACAGTTTGAGCACATAGATCTATGCATCATTTATAGTTTTTCGAGAGTTATTCTCAATTCAATCATTGTCTTATCATTGGCCAACAAAATGCAAGAAAAGAGGTACATAGCGTTGTTAGACCTGAGTCAAGATTGTATATTTCAACAGTCCTTAGGACCACAAATCCGCAGACATAAGGTTTCCAACCTATACACCATAGTTCGAACACAAGAAACAAAACAAAATACAAATCCATTACAACTCACACAAAAGAAATAAAACAAAATACAAATTAGTTAGTAAAAATAAAAATGGAAAATATGAAAAGGAAAAGTAGCACTTGATCTTCAAAAATGGGAGTCACAAGAAAAATCTCTTCAAACACAAAGTGATTTGCCTCGATAAAAAATACGGCATTGAGGTGATTTTTCTCTTTCTTGCTCAGTCATGAGAATGGAAGAAATCACAACAGGTTTCGAATCATTATTCTCTCTCACCTTAATCTTGTGAAATGTCTCGGACTCTTCCTTTTCTTGCTTCTCCTTCTTTGACTTTGCAGATTCGATTGGAAAATATAGAGAAGGAACATAAGAAAGAGAAAAAAATTTAAGACTTATTGTGGAAGATGATGTGTTGTTCATGGTGTAAATGGCATCTCTCTCTTCATATGTTGCTTGCACTTCAACACTTTCCTTATTAGCTTGTAACTCCTTCGATGCAATCTCCAATTGTTTTCCACTTCTCAATGTCACTACACTAGCATCCTCCTTTGGGTTGATCATTGTTTAAGAAGTCAATTTTCCCAAACCTTGAGCCTCTAATTTGCTTATAATAGTAACCGATTAGCCCAATTCATTCTCTAACTTCTGAATACTTGCCCTAGTTTCCTATTGAACTTGCATTATGTTAGGAGCAAGTGCTTTAACAATGTCTTCAAGAGATGTACCTGAATTTTGTGAATCCAGTTGTGATTGGGTTTGGAGAGGCTGTTGCCTTGGTTGTCCCAAAATTCCATTCATAGCATAATCACATTCCAAATCTCTGTCATGCAAAGTTGGGCACATATCGGATGGATGATCCATAGTTGAACACACTCTAAATGCATAGGAATGCTGCATATTTCCTACAACATTTGTTTCACAAGAGAAGTGAGTTGAATAATTTGTTGTTCAATGTTAAATGTCCTTATCTCATTCTCTTTCTCTGGTGGTGTTGGCTCATAATGGCTATTGAACTGATGGAAGTTAACTGCCATCTTTACAATTAGACTCCTAGCAGCTTTAGGTGTCTTATCAAATAGTGCTCCTCCGCTGGCAACATTGATCATTCTCCTCTCCATTGGTGTGTGACTCTAATAAAAGAATTGGATAAGGAGTTGATCACCGAATTGATGATTAGGACAGCTAGCACATAACCTCATAAATCGCTCTCAATACTCATAAAATAACTCTTCATTGTATTGTTGAATACCATAAATCTCTTTTCTAATGCTTGCAGCCTTAGAAGCAGGAAAGTACCTTTCCAAGAAGAGTTTCTTCATTTCATTCCATGTGCTGACAGTACCCGATGGTAGATAGTAGAACCATTCATTTGCTGATTCTGCTAAGGAAAATGGGAAATCTCTAGATTGAATTTGCTCGTCAGAAACACCTATCAGATTCATACTCGAGCACACCACATGAAATTCCTTAATGTGCATGTTGGGATCATGTCCTGCAAACCCATAAAATATGGGTAAGAGATGAATAAATCCAGGTTTGAGTTCAAAAGGCACCTCAGAGTTAGGATATTCAATGGATATTAGTAGTTTATCAGGATCTAGAGTTGCTAACTCTCAGAGAGTCTTATTCTTTTTTGCCGCCATCTCTTTTGGTTCGGATTTGACAAAATCAATTACAGTAAGGAAAGCGAGTGTGTTATGCACAGTTGAACTCTAATGGTGAGGGTGGAAAAACTGTGAACGACTCACTCGGTTTCAAATTTGAAAATTCAAGACATCTTTTAATTCGCTTGAGTCGTTGGTTCAACTCTCTATCGAACTTAAATGCCTGAACACAAGCAAAAATTAAAACAAAAAAAAATAGATCTAACAAAATTTTACTATCATAGGAATTAAAGAAATAATAATAAAAATTTAAAAGAAAAATAAAATAAAATAAAATAAAACATATGACAAATCTATCCATAGAAAAATAAAACAAAATAAACTAACATCTAAAATTAATACATAATCAATTAGAAACAATTGCTAAGAATTTAAGCAAAAAGAAAATAAATTCAAAATAAAATACAGATAAATAAGTAATGCCACAAAAATACAAATCAAGCAAAATTTCGGACTACCTGCGCCACTAATAATTTCATTCAAAGCTTGATGTCAATCAACCAAATGCAATTATTTGTAGCCAATTCCAAAAAATGCACATATCAACAACAAACAGCCGACAAAATAGTTAGCAGAGCAACAAGAAACTTTAAGAAATTCTAGACCGCCCCCTACAGAATTATCCAGCTTTGAAATTTTGCACATACAACCCTACTGGAAAATATTCACAAGGCTCCTCCGAAAATCCTTTCATCCCAACTCTAATTTCATCCAAATTAAGTCAAAAATCTATAGACCATCCCAAGTCCTCAATGATATGACCTAAATTTCAATAATTTTTATTAACTAGTCAATATTCTCTACACTTCCAACTTCAATTCAACCTCAACCAAACTCAAATTTACAATCATTACAATATACTCTAAATATCTAGCAAATCTTAATTTCAACTTCACAACAATTCAAATCCAGAAAATATCACAATCATTAACTCAATCTTCACTAATTAATCGCAAAAAGGAAAATCAAGTTCACTCTCCAAATCAAGTTTATAACAAGTTCCGACCAAACCAAAACTATTTTGACTGCATACATCTTCAATCAGCCAACAAATGAATGCCCCAATTTATTCAAACCAATTGCCGAATCAACAATAATGTAAATCCCTTGTCAACAAAACTTGTCTAAATCAATTTTCAATACTTCACTTCAAACCTCAATAATCACAATTACACAACAATTTCCAATTTCTACCCAATTTCCGTTAACAATTCCACAAAGATCAATAAATCAACTGATTTTTTTGTTGTTTTAACAATTTCACAATCCGATTGCTGGAGAAGAATTTTGTTGGTGAAATATGGAAGAAACTGATTCGGGTGAGGGGTTGGTGATGGAATTAGTCGGTAAGAAGGTGTGTGGAAGAGCTGATTAAAATTGGTGGTGGATCGGTGTGGTTATGATGTTGGATGGAAATCGGAGGAGATGTTTGGCTTGATTGAGAGGTGGGGAAAGTTCACGGTGAGGGAGACTATTGGGTGAGGGAGGAGAGACGAGATCAGAATCGGAGTATGGGTTGTGATGGATTCACGGTTGAGCGGTGAGGTGGTTCTCGGCCGTGGCAGGAGAGAAGAGCGGTGGTATAAGGCGGGCTGGAGGTGGAGATCGGGATAGTGGTGGTGAAGTGAGGAGGAGGCAGTCGGAAAGGCTGCTTGGGAGGTGGAGGAGAGTTGCTGAAGGTGGGCTGCGGCGGTGACCAAATTCCAAATTCTGGATTTTCACGATTTGAATTATTTTTATTTTTATATTATGAAATCTAATAATAACAAATAAAATTTTAAATAAATATATAACTACACAAATAAAAGAAACAGTAGGGAAGTGAGACCGTCTCTTTTTTTTTTTTTTTGCTACTTTTTTTAATATATATAAATTAATTAATTAATTAAAAGTAAAAAGGGAGAAAGGAAAAAATTACTTGAACCAAGACAACAATTAAATACACTAATAAATTAAACAATTACTATGAAACAACTCAAAGAAAATTTAAAAAAAATTAAAACACAACCAAAACAAAAAATGAAATAAAAATAAAATGAAATTAAAGGCAAACAACACACAAATTAAATAAAAATATAAATTGAACACATTAATTGAACAATTATGAAATAATTAAAACAAAATTAAAACAAAACAAACAAAAACCCAAAACACTGTACAAAATAAAATTAAATAAAACAAGAAATAAACAAAACAAATCAATTAGAAAATCAATCCCTGACAACAGCACTAAAAACTTGATGTGTTCGAAACTAGTAAATATATTAGTCGCATAAGTAATAAAATGATAGGTAAGATATCGTTTCCACAAGGATTGGTCCTAATTAAATTTGTTATTAGAAAGCAACAATAAAATAAATAGGATTTATGTTGAATGATTAACTAAATGAAATACGAATGTAAATAAAGAATAATAAAACACAAAATTTAATGAAGTGAGAAATTAATCAATGAGAAAACTTGGTCAATTGATCATTCTCTACCACAAGATATGAATTTGTAAATTAGTTATAGAATTATCATCAAATTGCAATATTAAAATTATCAACCGTAGATAACAACAAGCTCTGTTACTCCAATATTTCCTTACTTTGTTGTTAAATAAAACAAGCTCTTTATTTAATTTCTATCTATTAAACAACCTAGAACAAGGTCTCAAAATTTAATTCAATAGGTGCATTAAGATGAGAAAGATATGTTGATTTAACCAATAAACATATAAGCACGGATTATTTAACTTAAGTTATATTCTCTAATTGCAATCTCTGATCACAATTTTGCTATTAATGATAAGAAATTCAAGACAATTATAGATGAAGATTTCTAGTTTAGCAGTGAAAATATTAAGTCCCAATTGATTGTCCAGCCTAATAGAACAAGAATTAATCATAACCTTTAATTATCGAAGAACATAAACAACTTCAATTAGATAATTAAATAATAATTGTTCAGATAGTTATTTCATATAAAACATGTAATGAACATAAATACAATAACAAAAGTAATTCTAAACATAATTAAAAAGAGAGAGAAAAACTAGACTGTCAGAGTCTAATTGATGGAGACGAGTTACTGGCCACTGTAAGCCGCTGCAAACTGTCGTGCCGAGTGCCTCAAGAAGGGAGAGTATTTTCTAGAGGGAAGAGTTCTTTCTCCTGTCTAGGGAGTGATCTGAGAAAATGAAGATTTTCGTATATTCATAAGGTCGCGGTGAAATTATACAATTTCAAACATTTAGCTTTAGGGGTCAACCTGTGAAATTTCAAAGTTTTTCATTGCTTATATTTACAGATTTGCCCTTCTTGTACTAAATTACGTATAACTTCTTGTATACAAGTTTGATTCACGAACCGTAAATTCTTCAAAAACTAGAGTTTCGGGGCTTTCCAATGGTATATCGCATGGTATGTGATTCATTGTAAATTAGTGTAGTAAATTCTTGAGAAGTTATTAGCCCAACAAAGGTGGAATTATCGGATTTGCTCCACTTTAGTGAAAACGCTTCCAAAACTCCTTCAAACACCAAAACAAAACAAAAATATAAAAATACCAATGAATATAGCAAAGAAGTAAAGACAAACTGATATAAAATAACATGTAATTACGCACCCATCAATTACAAACTAGGCCAATATATTCTCTATGTAGGAAGCCTTAGATAATGCTAGTTTTCTATTCTTCTTATCCTTTACAAGTTGGATCCCAAGAATATAACTAGCCTCTTTGAAATCTGTCATTTGGAATTGCTCAACAACCAAAATTTTATTGATGATAGTACCTTTACATCATTCCTAATAAGTAGAATATCATCACTGCACAGAATGAGAAATATAACATTTTGGTATTGTATTCTTTTGTAGACAAATGGCTTGTCTAAGTTTTGAATAAAACAATAAGTCTTGATCATTTGATCAAACCTAAAGTTCTAAGACCTTAATGCTTACTTAAGACCACAAATTGAACTTTTCAATTTGCAAACCTTTTGTTCTTATTCTTATTCTATGAAACCTCTAGTTTCATTATATAGATGCTTTCATCAAGATTTGCATTCAAGAATGTTATCTTGATATTCATTTGTCATATCTCATAATTGTAATGAGATAAGAGAATTTAAATTGGTTTCAGCATAGCTATAGGCGAGAAGGTCTTGTCATACTTGATCCCTTCCTTTTGAGCGTAACCTTTAGCCACCAGCCTTGCTTTGAAGGTCTCCACCTTCCCATTAACTTCTCTCTTTCTCTTGTAGATCCACTTAATCCGTACGACTTTTATCCCTCCAAGTGAATCTACAAGTTCCCAGATAGATTTAGAATACATATATTCTATTTCTAATTCCACAGCCTTTTGCCAACTATTAGCATCAACATCTTTCACTACTTCTTCATAAGTAGCAGGATCAGATTCATATCCTTCAGTATCTTACGATACTCCTATGAATCTACTACGGTGTCTTACAATCGTCACATTACGTGAAGGCACCATAGACGTGAAGGCACCATAGGAGTTTCTCTAACAATTGTGGAAGACAATTGACAAAAATTACGCAAGCAATGTAAAAAATAAAACGTTCGCAAAGTGATCGACACGTATTAATGAAAACCATCCTTCAAGATACAAACTTTTTATGTAAGCATGAAAAAAAAAGGAGCCATGCAAGGAAGAAAAAAAACAATTCCACTCAAGCCCAACCAAACCAAAAATCGATAAAAAAAAATTATCAAATATCATTTTTTGTCACAAAAACCATTGTAACTAAGCAGTACAACCCGTTTTTCATCTTCAAACAAGCCATACAAAACACATCCATGCATCAAAGCAACAAAAATATAATTTTTTTAAAGACTGCCTTTACTCCTAGGCCATCCGAGATGACGATCGCAGATGGCTATCACTGTGGAGACCAGTGCTGTCGTTTACCGGGGAGACCTATGTCGTCGTTCGTCTTGACCGTCAGGTTACGCAGAGGCTTAGAAACTGCTTTACAGGATTGTTAAGAGGTTTTTGTGCCACACCGAGATGAACAGCGTTGATGTTTTCACCATGCAATACCTCAGTTCCTTTACACCGTACGATTGCACAAAGGCTTGTGGAGGCCTAGTTACTGCCTCAACGTCTGAGAATCTGAAGTAAATCCTAGATTTACTTAGTGGAGGAGACGAGAACACATAGAAGAAAGAGAGAATCACTTTTGGGTTCTAGAGTATGTTTCTTTTTAGGGACGGAGGCACATAGTGACGAGTGGGGGCAATTGCCCCCACTGAGTTTCCAAAATTCCGTATAATCTTTGCCAGTTTGTTTTTTAATGTAACAAATATTTTTTATATTTTAGATGATTTAAATTTTTAATATATCTCATAACTACTTTTATATTTAACGATTTTAATAATAGTTATCCATATTAGCTATTGAACCTTAATATATGATTAATTAATATCAAAATATATTTTTAATTCACAAGCCTCACATTAATATTAATTTGTTAAACATTCAAGTTAAGAGTTAAATTATAATACCTAACCTTCTATTAAGTTTTTATTTATAATATGGCTTACAGAAATACTTATAATTAAAATATATATTTTTTTTAGACAAAGAGTCTATTTATCAAATATTTTACTAAGTATTTTTATTGATATTAATTGAACCCTACAAATAAATATAAAACTACCTTTGAACTACTACTTTTTATAATTTATAAATTTTTTTTTCTTGTGGTTCTTAATTGTACAATCTTTTCAATATGAGAAAATATACAAATCTAAAAGTGAATATAATTTTTTTTTATGAATAACTGTTTTTAATGTCTTATTTTTGTCCTCACTAACGTAGATAGCCGGCTGTGTCTCTATTTTTTGTTATGTGGAAAGTGGAAAAGACGAAGACAGAAGGTGTTGCAGGGTCAACAGAGTAAAAAAATCTCTGAAATCTAATCCACGTGGCATCACTCCATTAGTTCGATCAGAGCACACCTATAAGAATTAAAAGTTAAATTTTTCATTTACTTATTTGCCCCTCATTCATATAACGTTAATAGAAGACAGCAAACGGTAACGTTATTTATGCTGATTTTTGAAAAGGTGAGGTTATCTTTGATAATAGGCCAAACCTCAAGGTCGTTTGTAAAATTATCCCTTTAAAGAGATAATGTCATAAATTTCTCCTCCCTTAGACTGTATTTCACTAATAAGAATCTTTTAATATTTTTTTATAAATTTAACCCGTAGGTTTTGAAAAAAGCATCATAATCATTTAAAACTTTAAATTTTAAGAAATAAAAACATTAACTTTATATAAATGTGTTGATATTAGAGGGATCATATAGTCATCTAAACCTTTAAAATTTAAGAAATAGAAACGTGACTGTGAGATTTGAACTTAAGACTTCACACTTACACTCAGTCAATAGCATTTGAGTGAATACCAAAACGATGTCGAGGCTCTAAGAACCAATTGAAGTTATCGACCCTTCGATCAAACTTGAACCTGATGGATTTGAATGGCCATTGTCGATTTGCTTTCAAATTTTATTTGGGGTGTGATTTTGGTAAGTGTGATTGGTCCAGATTTGATTTAGAGCATTGTTTGTTTGATGAGAAAGGAAAGAAAAATAAAGGAAATGGATATGGAAGAGATGAAGTTGACAATGAAGAATTGCAGGAGAAAAAAAAAAAAAAAAAGAGTTTTGTGATACCTGGTGTGGCATTTGGGTCTGAGGCTATGACTACAATGTTGGTGGCGACTGACAGCAGTTGGTGGTTGATGTACGGTACTAAACGATTTTTATTTTTGTTGTTGGATTATGAATTCATTTGGCTAAGTTGTTTTGGATTTATTATTATTATTTTTTTTTAATGATTCTTTGCAATCGATTGTGGCTGTTTTTGCTGTCGGTGATTAACAAAGGAAGAAAAGAAAAACCAGCGACAGGAAATGATGGGCTTGTGGTGGCTGTTACACGGGTGAAATCGGTGATTTTTTTTTTTTTAAGGGCGGTGGTGATAGGATTTTTTTAAGGTAGTGTTGGTAGTTTAATTTGTTTTTAAGGTAATTTGAAATTTTTTTCTTTTATTTTTAATTGAAATTATTTTATTTAAGAATTATTCGAAAGATACTTAAGTAATTATAAAATATTTGAACGGTATCATCTATTAACAGTTCATTTAACAAAAAAGAAGATTTATGATGTATTTTTTAAAACTTAAGATTAAATTTATTAAAAATTATAAAGTTTTTTCTTTAATGAAATAAAGCCAAAAAGGTACAAGAAGCTATGACATTATCCCGCAGATAAAATGACCTGTAGATCCTTCGAACTAAACACAAAGCCAATTATACAAACCTCCAGCAAGCAGCTAGAACATCACTGATATAACCATCACCATCTCATAAATATCAAATCTCAAAACCAACCTCCCCATTGACAATGAAGAAATTAAACTAGTAAACAGTAAATAAACACCATAATACACTAGATTTAAGAGATCATATATAAATTGAAGCAAGAACAATATTAAATGTCACATCAACAAAAAGCCAGCAATATTGAGAAACAATGACAAGGCAGAAAGCACTCAAGTTTTGATGAAAATAACCCAACAAATGGCTTTCTCGAATTTAAGCTCAAAAGACTTGCAAAACCACAGAGATTTTCCTATGCATGATAAAATTGAAAACATTTTCAACGAAACTGATAACACAACCAAAAGTGACCCAACACAACAGTTCAAAAGTACCATAAAACAACAAAGTTGCAATTTTCAATGAAACTGATAACACAACCAAAAATTACCGAAGACAACAGTTTTTAGAGTACTATAGAACAGTAAATAGCTAGAATTTATTAATTCTGGGTAAAAGGATTAAACCTAAATTTGGCAAAGCTGATCATCTCCATGCAATAATAAAAATAAGTCTGATTAACTGAGTAATCAACAACTTTGAGCTTTTAAAATTACCATTTCAAGATATTCTCCACTAGTTCGATACAACTTCTAACATCCTACAAAGTTGAAAAGGAAAAATAAAAAGAAAGCCTTTAGAGAAGAGAATAAAGTTAATAAAACATGCTACATCTATCTAATCAATGATAAAATTATCAAAATAACCAAAGTATACATCACAATAGAATTCCTCCACATTAAACTAGATTTTGGCTTCTTTCAACACCTTTCGTATAGCCACGTTTACTGACTAGGTCACAAGACGAAGAAAGGGAGAGAATTATAAACGAAGAAAGGGTGAGGGGGAAATCAGTCTTTTACTTCTGAACGGTCAATCAAAATCAAATCAAGTCTGACAAACACAACAAACAAGATCTCCTTTTAGAGAAGGAAATAATCTTCAACAAGGAATTGAAATTCAACTCCCAACAGGACGAAAATTAACATGCTCTTTGTTTTCAAAATTTTGATTTAATAAAATTCTCAATATTCACTAGCATCTATGATTAAAGAGAAGGCATACTTGTCACAAATTTTATGCCATCATTTGCAGCTGTTGATAGTGAAGACTGTCAATAGCAGTATGTTAAAGTTTCGTCTACAATTAAATATCTATGAAGCCCTATTACTTTACATTTGTGGAGAATAGAAACAATTAACATGCTCCTAGGAAGAAAAAGGCTGGATTGGATAGCTGCCTAGGGCATGACGACTTTGAGCAATGGAAATTGAGTATTTAATATCAAAATATTCAAGTTTCTTACGAGCGTAGTGGAGTTCTTCATATACATTATACAATAAACCAACAAAATACAAAAACAATAAACTTGAGGCATAATTGGGTAGTCTAATCCCATGGACAACGGGTCATGGAGGAGCAACAGTGAAGTCATATTGTTTCTTAATACGCGAAACAACATAAGGGAATGTTCTTGAAGTCAAGATTTGAGAATGAATATTGGTCTAGACACCCTTACCATTAAGTACAGTCTTCCCACTGAAGATATCATACAGAAACCGGCATCACAAACTGCTGTTTATATAAACTCTTTTTCTTTGAAAAACTCCAGATAGGTTTTAAAGCATATTAATTGCATACCTAAAGGAAGGATTAACACATAATTCCAACAATAGATAAATCTGGCCACTCCATACACCGCATATGGCCCCCAACAATTTGTCTGAACAAATCTTACATAGAAGTCTCTGATGGTATATACCAGCTATTCTCTTCCTTGAAGACAGCATTTAGTCCAAGAAGATTTTAAAGCATTTTAGTTGCATACAAAAAGAATAACCAAAATACCCAACAAGCATTAGCTCTTTCTGAAAAGCGGGTGATCCAGCCGCACCTTCCAGTACAGTGCGGCTACCTGGATAAATATACATTTCTAAACTAGTAGCATAAGTTTCTCTATTCTGTATACTATATACAGCTGCCAACAATTTGTCCCAACAAATCTGATAAAGAAGTCTCTGAGTGTATGTATCAACTATTTTCTTCCTTGAAGACAGCCTCCACTTCAGGAATGTTTTAAAGCATATTAGTTGCATATCAAAAGGAACGATAAATTTATTGGTTCAACAGTAACAGAAGCATAAATTTTGCTACTCCATATGCATATACTGTATGCGGTGCAAAAAAGAATTACTTTGTCCCAACAAATTTGGCACAAAAGTTTCCTCTCAGTGTTCACCTCAGAAAGCATAATCCTAAACCAGGACAAATTTTTGAGTAACCCATACATTCCTAAAATTTCTGTTCAAATAAAAATCCTATTTAAACCATTCACACAAACTTCTTTTATATTACCTTTCTCCATTTATTTTCAAATAGAAGAAATAACACAAAATTGGGATCGCTCTTTTTGTTTCAACCAAATCCACTGTACATTACACCAAGAGTTAAGCTCAAATGTTTCACCCTCAAGTTTTGTAACCAGATCCCAATATTCTCATCCTCCTATTTCAGCAAATTTCACTTGCAATCACCCAAATGTTGATGAAGACAACTCCTTGGAAAATTTGCTTTCAAGACTATGCAATCCAAGCACCACTTTCATAAACTGGCCTCTCATATAACATAAGGCAAGTTAGGCTCAAACCTTTCACACCCCACACCCCACGTTTTAAATTAAACACCAATATTGTCATCCTCCTATTTCAGCAAATTTCTCTTGCAATCGCCCAATGCCTGATGAAGACAACTCCTTGGAAATTTTACTTTCACTGCTATGCAATCCAAGAAGTACTTTTCATCTTTAACAATAAGCCAGCAACCGATTCCTAATAATTTAAAGTTTGGCACATCATACAAACCAGCAAACGATCCCTCTATAATTTCTGCTCGAGCTCATGCTCTACCTTAAAACAGATATACTACATGCAATGTCAATCCCTTTCATACTTTATGCTTCCTACCAAAAATCAAAAACAAATTCATAAGTATGACTACTTAAAAAAAATAAAAGAAGCCTAAGAAACCCTACTCTATCACACATGGAACATCTAACAGCTTGAACTTCTTTAATCAGCTAATCCCACATTACCATATACAATTATACTTGACCATATTATTTATTACTTTAATAACCCAAAAGATTAGTTCGACATGAGTCCCCACGGAAACTTACAAATTTTACTGTTATCAATTCAAATATATCACAAATTATCTCTCAAAAACAAACAATTAATTGAAGAGCAGAGGATAGTATATGCCATCAACAGAATTAAACTCAACTAATTTTTTACTTTTTAATATTGATAATCAGTCAAAGTGTGTACAGGAAACATTATAAACACCAAAGAAACTTTGATCAATGATTAATATTGAGTCATTTCATTCAGGAATTTCTAAACCATACAAAACATTTGCGTACTTTTCAAGCCCATCTTCTCCAGCAAAATACTTCTCCTTAATCTTGAGAAAAGCGTGCAACGTCATCAAGCTATCCGAACCCGCTTGATGGCTCTTCCCAGTTATCCGCTTCACATTCAGAGCCTTCCCAACCCGATCCAACCCTCCATGCAAGTTGGAGCAAAACCTCATCAAATGCTTCACGTCATATACGCTTCGCCCGAAGAACACGCTCACTAAATCCAAAAATCCCTCTAAATTTTCCGGCAACACAAGCTGCGTCAAACATTTTACCAAGTATCCAAAATCGTACGCGCTATGGAACGTCACCCACGTTACGGCGTCGTTCAACACCAAACCCGACGAGATCATCAACTCAGCGAAACGCACCGAGTCGATCCCGAGTTTCCGGTTCTTCTCAAAATCAATCCCCTGCCGTCTTAAAAGCTCGACCGAGTCGTGCGCGTGAGCGTCTCGCGCGATGTCGAAGTCCCTAAAATTGAACTCCCATATATAACACGAAGAGCCCGACCCAAGATCCGGCAGATTCCCTTCCTCATCCGACAAAGTAAGCCCAATTTGAATCAAATTCAACAAATCCACATTCGCTTTAAGGCTGACATAATTCTCGCTCGGATCTTGGTGCCGGAAAACCCGGTCTGACCGTACAACCACGCCAGGGAACTCTGTGTCCATGGAAATAATCGGGAAACGATCGACCAAGGATCGAATAATCTGAAATTCGCTAGCCAAGTTCTCGTCATAGACCTCACGGATCACGATCTGCCGCGATGGAGGAGGGGGAGAAGGCGGCGGCGATAGCAACGGGTTTTCGGCAACGGACATTGCTTTCGGGGCAGAGAAATCGGGTCGGATCCGTTGAAAAGGAGGCGTCCTGAGGTCGTTGTTGGATTTCTAGGGTTTGGACAAATTGAGGATTTTTTTCCAATTTTCATCGGGGGGGCCAAGACGAGGAAGAGACTTTATTTTATAATAAAACAGAGATGACGACGTGGGCGTTTAGAGGTGGTAAAAGGCGGTTAGTTTTTGGAGGTTAAAAGTAAAAATTTCCTGTTCGGATAAGGTAGGATACAAGCAGGTATGCGCGCAGGGTACAAGCGTGAATTGCATGGATCTGGGAAAATTTACCTGAAATTTGGGGGAGGTAGTGGAGTAGTGGAGCCCACGTTTCTCGATATCTAATGACGGTAATGCCGGTGCCTACTATCTGGTCTGTTTGTTTGTTTGGTAGTGGCCTTTTTTTCTTTTTTTTTTCTGTTAACCCTTTTTTTAATAGTTTTATAAGTTAATTATTAGTTTCGACTAAATTTTACAAAAATATAATAAAAATATAAATTTTATCAATTGAAAAAATAAATATGATGGGAAAAGATTTTCAGGCGTTTTGTTATTAATTATTAGAAAGAGTTATTAACATTTACCGCTTGAAGTTAAGTAAAAATATAAATTACCCTCTATAAGATTTGAAATTACAAATTACCCCCTGATTTTTTAATTCTGCAGGAAAAAGATGAGAGAGAAAAAATAATTCATAATTTTACTAAAATAACATTATATTCGTCATTTGATATTAACAATTTACTAAGCAAAAATACAAGTTCTCCCTGCACATTTTGAAATTGCAAATTATCCCCTTATATTTTAATTTCAACATTAAATTAAATAAAAAAAGATGAGATAGAGCATAATATATGTTATTCGACCAAAATACTCTTATATAAATACAAACGCTTTCACTCTTTCAAAATTACTTAAATACCCTTACATTTCTTTCTTCCTCAGCCTCCTTCTCTAACTACTTACAACATATATATTATAAAACTGAAATTTTTTTATTACATAGTAAATTGTAATGATTTTAATAATTTTTAATACTAACAATTATTTATATTCTAATAATAATTTTAATTGATATAAATATATAGAATATAATATACTATACATAATTAGGTTAAACAATTAAGTAAATTATGTTAATTAAATATGACACGATTACAATACGTAGACGACATATTTAATAACCGTGTCGAATCTGCGTCTCATGTCTCCACAAGAACAATTAAATAAGTCGACACACATGAAATGAATTGACACCTCTACAATCGTCGTTTCCTTCTCTTTATTCGCGAAATTACTCCCGTCACCAATTTCTCCTCTATTTCCTCTATCAGAACTCGCTGCCACCCAATTTTGATTTGTTAATTAAAGCTCAGATTAAGGGATAAGTTTAATTTGGTTCAAATATACTTTTTATTATTTATTCAATAAAGTTTTAAATATTTTTAATATTATTATTGTTTTCATTCTTTTTTTTAATTATTTTTATCCTTGGGAGGGGGAATTTCTATTTTTGCTTAATCACAAGGGGTAAATTATTAATTTTTCTTATTTGTATCGCACGAGTTTGATTTCCAATAATACCCTTACTCCGTTTAACTTAATGGCAGAATTCAAAAACCAGGGGACAATTTGTGATTTCAAATCTTACAAGGGGTAATTTGTATTTTCATTTAACCTCAGGGGGTAAATTGTTAATAACCCTATTAGAAAAGATGGATTTTTATCTTTTAGGTAGGGGTGGTAATTCGTGTCATTTGTGTCGACCCATTTAATTATTTGTGTCAAGACATGAAACACGGATCTGACACGGTTATTAAACGTGTCACCCACGTGTTATAATCGTGTCATATTTAATTTACATAATTTATTTAATTGTTTAACCTAGTTATGTATAATATATTATATTCTATATATTTATATCAATTAAAATTATTTTTAGAATATAAACCATTATTCGTATAAAATATTGATAAAATCATCATAATTTATTATTTTGTAAATTAATTTACTTTATAATATAAAATTTTCAGTTTTATAATATATATTTTGTAAGTAGTTAACTATTTATATCATTAAATGAGCTTACATGTTAAGTATAGACAAAATATGTTTAACTGTTCGTGTCATTAAACGAGTTGGCGTGTTGAACACCTTTAACATGAATCCCATCTATTTATTAATCGTGTATCGTGTTCGTGTTGTAATCATATCGTGTTCGCGTATCATGACCCAAATTACCACCCCTACTTTTAGGCTTGGTTAGGTTATGCTAATTTGGTTTATAGATAGCAATTAAATTTATGGATGCAAATATTCTTCAGTATTCTTATTTAGTTACTAGGTCTGTAAATGAAATAATGAATACAAAGTTGATTAAAATTAACTATAGATATTAGAACATCCTTTATTAAATTTGACCTAGACTTGAGTAAGTAGAATATACTGATATGATTCTTAAAAACAGACTCTAATCAACATCTAATATATTTGCAATAAAACTTAAATATTTATCTATTTACATATAATATATAGTACTTACCACTAATATCAAGTAATTTATAATGGGGATTTGGTAGGGTGCACGTATGATGCAATTTGGATTATTAATGTTAGAAAGTACCTAATGGGCACTTAGGCATCAATTTAATCACACAAAATCGGGGCGTAAGATTAAGACCCACCAAACACAATCATAATCTGGTTCAAAATATGAATAATTAAATTTTAAAAGAAAAAAGCATGTAAAACATCAATTCACAAGTTTGTATATGTTGGCTTAAACGCTCCTTCAATCAAGAATTTCATTTCGTTGGAACGACTTTGGCCATTAATTTTTTTTTTCCTTGCAAGTTCACATTTTGACCCGTACTCTTAAGTGGCTCTATTTGGATTACGACTTAGAAAACAATAATCTATAAACATATTCGAGTAAAAATCCCACGTTCAATAGATAATACTAGTAAGTCAATAGATAATTCGCTGTTTCTTTATTCGCTTTTTGCTCACGTGCTTTAGCTTTTTTTGTTAGTTAAAAGGCAGAAACGAATAAAGAAAAGCGAGTGATGATTTGCTTAGGAACAGCGAATCGATGAGATGGAAGCAAAAAGCACTTCTGGTAATATGTTCACAGGTCCAAGTAGAAGGCAGCCAGTGTTGAAGAGTCCAGCTGTGGAAGCTTCTGCCGTCACCGTCAATTAATAAGCAGCCCACCACTTTACAGTAGTCAAAGAATGAGAAGTCACGTTTAGATAACGAAATGCCTCAATTGGTACACGTGAAAAATAGGTCAATAGCCCAATCTAGCAGCATTTTTATTAGTGAGAAATATTGTTTTTGTAGTCTTAAATTCTTCTTGTTGGCAGGGTACAAGCCTATGAATTAGTCTTCGTTGATGAATGGGTATGAATCATCCAAAACACAGGTTCATCTTTCTCTCTTTCTATTGTCTTTTTCTCTACCCAGAAGAAAACTTCATTCAACGTGTTAGAAGCCTCTGCTTAGGGGGAAATTTTGTTAATTCCCTCAATTGTCTTTCTTCCTCTACCGATCGAGAAGTTAACTCTTCAACGTATTAATTCTGTTATCTTCCTTGACAGGGACAATTATCCTCTTCAAAATTTCTCTGCCTTCTGAAATCCTATACTCCGGTACTCATTGCTTTGTTCAACCTTGATATTCACGTTTTGTATTTTTGCATTTGCAATATATAGCCTTCAATTATTAAAATTTAAAAGCCACTTCTCTATACTACCATATTTTATAAATATAGTATTATTGACCCTAATTTTTGCATCTCAATTGATATAACAATTTTCATATGAAACCAATGGAGTACTATTTTATCTTTTCGTACCTAGCTATAAGATGACTAAATACATCAATGTATTGATACATGTAAACACCATATAAAATTATTAAAATTGCATAAAAGTTATAAATACATAAAAGTTACAACTAACTTTTGTATCTCAACTTCAGTCTCCTCCAGTACTTCTAGATCGTGCTTTGGTACAGATAACTAACATGGTCAGATCAGATAAATTCTTTGAAATCGTGGCAGAAATACTAATAAATCCATTTACAAGAGATTGTAACGAAATAAAGTTCCCGCTAACATTTCATGCTGAAACGGTTGGGATGCGACCGTTTCAATTTTCAAAAACTGTTTTCTAAAAACACAAAAATACCAATACATTTAAATTAATATTACCTGCATATCATTTTCAAAATTAAAAAAAAATTATTAAAAAACAATTATATATTCTTAATTTTGAAAACAAAAACCAAAAAAAAAAAAAAATCAATCACAAGAGAAGTTCTGATAACGCTTAATAACTGAACGAGTATTTATGAAGTGGGTCATTAGGCGCCCTAGAAAGGTTGGAGAAAAGCAAATTGCCTACATAATTACTTCACAAATTCCATACTTGGCTTGCCGTTCTCAGTGTAGACCTCACATCATTTGTGAGCTAACTCCATATGCACATCAGAGAAATACAATACCGCCTTATATTATCAAAGACTCAAGATCTATGACAGAATACCCCCCCGTACAAGATTGGAAAAGCGAAAACCTCACGCTGTAACAGAAGTCGCTCAAGCAGATGCTGTCAAATAAGCTTCTGCTGGCAAAATGCCCTTCCATGGTTTAACCAAGGAATTTGTGTAATCAAATATCAAATTCATACCAATGACTATAGTAAGAAGTTTTTCACAGATTCCACTTTTCCAATTGCAGCATGCCAGAACGTTGAGACACTAACAACTAGAACTTGAATACTACTTAAAATGGTATTTTAATATTTGACACACAGAAAATACCATTAATCAAACAGCATCCTTTCAATACAGTTTGACAAAAGAAGAAAGAGCGAGGATGAAGCCATGGAGAGGTAATCAGAGAAGCCTTTTCAGGCATTCTCCTATATGTTCTTGACATCAACAGGATCAACATAGCATTACAAACTATAAATTGCACATTGCAATATGCGACAAGACCCATAATACCTATATAGTCTTAGAAGCTAGAAGTAGGTACCCTCAGGAGGTTGAACCAGCTTTCGGTTGTGTGGGGCTGCCATCTCCTTTTTCAGCTGCGTGAGTATGTCCTCCATGGTGTACTCCCGCTGCCAGTTTGCAAGAAGACCAAACTTTTTAGGTTCCACCTGCAGCAAAAGAATTTCATCAGATCTTGCGGCAAAAAATATCCCAATTGCACAGAAACTAGAAAAAATGAGCAAAAATTCTATCACACTAACAATACATGGATGGAATAAAGTAGAGAACCAAAAAATAAGAAAAGCAACAGCATCATGACCGTACCACTCCAGTTTCATGGTTAACACATGTCATGTTGATTCGCGAATGAAAACGAACACTAGGTGGCTTCTCTGGATAATCCTTATCACAGAACAGCTTCAACTGATAAATTCGACCTTCATGTACAGTCTGAGACCCAAAAGAGAAAAGATCCAGAAAGCTAGTTAATAATGAAAGCTACATAGACAAGTAAAAGATGAAAACACACTAAAATGAGCAACATTTAATTCTTCATCTTCGCACTTTTGCTTACACAAAGTTTCCAGCAAAGTACAACTGTCCATGGAAAGAACTAATCTAAAGTTTCTCCTTTACATTTGAAAACGGAATCACTTTGCTACTCTTTACTTTGAGAAATTTCCCAGACCATATAAAATGTCCATAATTCAACCCCTGTTGAAAATGGAATACTAAAGGAAGCCTCTAGGGTACACTGCACTTCATCTCAAACTCATATAGGCAAATGTAATAATAATACAAATAAACTTGTCAGAAGCCATATTCTTCGACCTTTTAAGTAAAATCGAGAAGCTAAAACACATTGCATCACTCATTGCTTGAGATAGTATATTTGTGGAGTGTGCTCACAGTTATAATGTCTGATCTGATCTAAGTTCTTTAGCATAAATGATTTATCAACTAAAACAAGATGCAATTACATTGTGAGGACCAATAATGGTGCCAGTCCAAGATCGCATGTAAATGTCATCCCCATCATCCATCCCATAGCTGACCGTGCCATCTCCAATACCCTTTTCTCCACGTTCAAGTTCCTCTAGCAATCTGAAGTTTCGAGGAACTGCACACGAATCCTAATACTTAGTAACATCAAAATGCTGCAATTGTAATACAATAAGAAGTCCTTATGGCCAAATTAAATTTTTTCAAGCACATTCAATCATTAAAAAAAGCATAACTTTCTATATTTGTACATCTCCCACCAGCACTTCAAAATTTGAAGAATATCATATTGTAATAAAAAATAATGCATATTCCCCAGATTACAAAGAAAACCACCAGAATTATAAGAAATTGTTGAGAAAATTTCATGTCAGCTCATCATGGATTGGTAGCTGCCCAGTATGCTGTAGTCAACAAGAAAATATTACAACTCCCCAATTAATTAAAATATTAAATTCAGTACCATTTGAAACATATTGCATTGTATAACTGCCCAGTATAATTTTTATATCTCAACTGATCGTCCATACATTTTGTAGTAGCAATAACATCAACTTAAAGATCAAACAATAGCTTCCTTCACAATCTCGCTATAAGCTTGAACCATGCATTTAATTTGAACTAACTTCAACCATTTCAATCACATTGTGATGAACAACATTTTCTTCGGTCTCTTATCCGCGGATTTCTGAAAACTACAAACTTGTATATCTCTTAAAACCGATAATGTTTGCCACCACGGTTTCAAAATCAGCTCCAAAACCTAATAAGAAATCATAAACTGGAATGCAAAACCAAGAATTTCAACAGTTATAGAATAGCTCATATTGGGATGAAGCTGTTGGAAAGCCTTTTCACATTCCAGATTAATCTACATGGATCAAACATCATCAACACCTAACTGTTTTTAAGTCCACAATACAACCAACAATGACTTGAGGATCTAATCACCCAACCGCCAATACTAATGTTAATGGGACATGAGAACCATGAAGAAGCTTAGAACTTCACAAATAGACCAGGAAAAAGACTTCCCAGAGAAAGAAGGTCAATTGAAGTAGCTTATTATCTTCGTTTATGAAGAAGCGAATAATAAGTAACACATCCAATCCTCAAAAATCTACCAAACAAATGACAAACAAGACTTCTAAGAGTTGAAATGTTTGTCCATACGGTGACCAATAAAAAACTACAACCATCTTACACAGCCATGTACTTCTGTGCCACCAACAGGAAGTCTTCCCAAGTGAATAGGAACAAGTCAGATTTAGGAACATGGGAGGACCATTGTTGTGAAAACCATTAAACAGAGGGGACCCATGCATTAAAAATGTAACTTTAGGAGTACGATCATAACCAGATGATAGTTTAAAAGCTTTGCAAGGCCATGGCATTGCAAAACTTTTAGCAAACTAGCAAGCTTAAAATTTTTTATTAAGAATTAAAATCAATTTTCAATGATAAATGCTTAAGACCGGAATGCTTCATCATCTTTACACAAATTCCACATAAGAGACATACAAATATGCTAAAAGACACCACACATTTTCCCACATATCCTTACTCCCAATTGCAATATACCATACAAATGACTGTCAATCAAAGAACAAGATTGCATTTCAGCCCACAACACCAACAACTTATACATACACAAACACTTGTGTGATAGAATTACAACTTCTTTCTTCATTTTTATTTTTCTTTCATTCCAAAAATCCCCCAATAATCACAGAATTTGATGATAAAAAATAATTATTATTCTTCGCTAACCACAATTTTAACGAAACAAAAACATAGACCTAATTATCAAGAAACCCATGACAAGATATTCATTAAAATAGGGAATTTAATAAATCACCGAATTCCCCATTAATCAAAAGTCACCAGATATCGAAACACAACTCGAGATGGTTTAAACTACGAACAATTCACAATCGAAGAAAGCAACCCAGAAGGATATGCACAAAATCAACAGCTAAAGGAACAACAACCTAAAAAAAATAAGATATTGTCGAATAGAAACCCTTACAAATATCATCATCATCACAGTAAATAAAACCCAAAAACAAAGAGAGTCAATCTGTGAATTACAGAGAGAAAATGAAAGGGAAAAAGGAGAAACTGACCCACGACACTAGATCCTCCAGAGCCAAGCGTCATGGGTGTGTTTGGGAGGTGGGATAGCCGAGATCTAAGAGAAGAGGCAGAGAAAGAGAGAGAGAGAATCTTTTGAGAAGAGAAGAAAGGGAAGGCGAGGCAGAGACTTGTATAAAGAAGAAAAATGAGGCCAATCCAGCCAGACTGATTTATTTTATTTATATTAAGATATTGTTTTAGTGGGATGGAATAAAGTCCATTTTATTTCATTTTTTTATTTTTTTTATAAAATAATATCAAAAACCACTCCTATAGTTAGCCGACTATCGACAGAAAGGCTCTTACGCAAATAAATTACGAAGCACCTAATGTTTGTAATGTAACTTTATCTAGGTCCAGCTAACGCCCAGTTAACGAATTTCGTTTGATTTCAAATTAACAAAAGATTGAAAAGCCTATTTTACCCTTATTTTTACAACCCTTCATCTCCTACCACGAATTCCTAAATCCTTCGATCCCCTATTCTCTGAGTCTCCCCATTAGCCTACCAAATCCCACAACCCAATTCGTACCAGTGGCAGGGGAAACTAGGGTGATGACAAGGTGGATTCTGGAGAAGCTACCTGCAGAGACGGATGCAAGGCTTTGTTCGCTCAAGATCGGGAAAATACCGAGGACCATCACCACCGTTGTGTTGGTCATTTTCGATTGTTGTCGTGAAGTGTTTCACGGTCGTGATTGGTGGCGAGGCAGCTGCAGGCGATTGGGAATAACTTGTATGCGGCGAGAGGGAACGACATCATGGGCATGAATGGGCTGGCGGTTTTGGTGTTCACTATGAGTTCAGTTTTGTTGTTTGTAATGTGGGCCCTCATGGCAGGGATTCCTTGCCAAGATCGAGGCTTGCAAGTGCATTTTCGGATTTCAATATAGTTCCATTGGGAAGCACCAATGATGTTGTTGCAGGAGAGGATATTGGAGGAGTCGGAGAGGGAGAGAAGAAACGCTTGTGGGTTGTTGAAAGAGATTTATTGGATTAAGAAGCTGCATTTTCTGGGGTTTGAAATTTTAAGTTCTGCGTTTTGATTTTATGTTTCTGATTTGAAGTTATGTAGCGGTGAGAGTTAGGGAAAAAAAGGGTCATATTTGACGTAGTGTTGAATGGGGTGTTTGGAGCTTCTGCCGTTGGCTGTGTTAGGTTGCAGCTTGCAGAGATTTGGTTGTGTGGTTGGTTGCTGTGCATGCTGTGGGAGACTTTCTTGGTGCAGTAGCAGCTTACTATGTTGGCAGTGGTTCTTAGATTTTCTGGATGGCGTTTTGGTAGAGTTTTATAAATTTTTGGATGCAAAACTTAGTGCTTTTGTTGTAAGTTTTCTAGGTCTTAGATTTCAAGTTCTGGGTTTTTGATTTGAACTAATGTAGTGGCGAGATTTGGGAAAGAAATGGGTCATATTTGTGTTGAATTGGGTGTTTGGAGCTTTTGTTGTGGGCTATCTTTGGTTTGTGAATTTTCTGTTTTACCCTCAACCCCTAAGTCAAAACCTAACGGAAACCGTGAGCTGGATCTTGATGAAACTGAATTACAAATTTGAGATATTTCAACAATCTTTGCATACAAAGCTTTTTACCAATAAATAGGCTAAACCATACAGGCGGTTTTTGATTTCATTCCTTTTCATATTTTGTTATAAATACTATTCAAGGAGTGGAGAGAGAGCCCATGTCTATGTTGGCCCATTTATGTGTGCAGTTTGAGCCCTAACCCATAATTCAATTGCAATCGCTTTAAATCCCTGCATGTAGCCCTAAAGTTAAAAAAAAAAAAAATTTACTAGTTTCTTTTTTTCTCTCAAAGATAAAATATCTAATGCAAACGTAAAAAAAAAAAAAAAAATCTAAGTTTTACGATCTATACTTATAAACGCCACCAAGAAGAAAGAAAAAAATATGAAATAAATTTTAAATTATCATTAGGTTCTATTAATTACATAAACAATTGGTCACTACCTTGCCACTGCGGAAGCTTGCTTCCATATTAATCATTTGAATTTTAATGGAAAAACAAATTGAGTGAAATATATTGAACAAGAATAAAACGAATAAAATACTTTAATTCATGAGAAGATTTTAAGATTGATAAAAAGATAAATTCTTCTTGGTGATCAATCTCTTTATTTTCTCTACTTATTCTCCATATATTTGTCTCTTACAATAACATTATCTATATTTTAGGAAGAAGACAGGGTGTATATATTTTTACAGAAAAATAAAATAAGCTTACACGTAGAATTTAAGGAATGTTATAAGAAAAGAAAAAAGTTATTTTTAAATGGCGTTTTTTATAGTCTAATAATGGGGCAAATAGCATCACCTTTTATTTATTTATTTGATTGTTATTTGAGAAGAAAAACTTAGAACAGAGGTTTATTAGCTACTCCATTCATTTGGTGAGTTTACCTAATTAAATCTTACTACATCATTAGGAAAGGTAGATGAAACTTTAATTGAGAAAGTAGATGGAAAAAAATTAGAAAAATGAAACAAGTTAGTATTATCTCAAAATAATTAAGATTCTAGTTGTTGTTAAACATGCATAATTTTAGATATAAAACGAATTTTACACAACCTACGTGGGTGATTCTATTGGATGAATGGCTATCATATTAGTCATTATAGCTTCCTTCATTTGTAATATTTAGTATAATATTGCTAGACTTACAATACAAATACAATTTAAAGTCTACAACCTGATGTGGAAGTCGAAATGACAAAAATTCATTGAATGAGAAAAAAACAAAAATGAATGAAAGTGAATGAAGAAAGTTACATATCTAGTAGGATTTTATCAATTAGACTGCTTTATCAGATTGTAAACTTTGGATTATATTTGTATTATACATCTAACATTACTGTATTTTATATTGAAGTCAAGTTGTATAGGAATAGGATGGTTGTATGCATAGAATTGATTAACATATGAGAAAATATGAACGGTTACACATATTATAATTACAAAGTCATATGGTATGGTAGGTTATCTAAGTGACAGTTTGTTTTTTTTCACTTATCACTTAACACTTAAAGTGTTTAGATTTAAATCTTTAAATTTTTATTTATTTTTCTATTTATCACTTATTTTAAGTGATAAATCACTTAATTGAAAAAGTGAAAATTTATCATTTTTTCTAATCACTATTGTCTAAATGAGGTGTTAAAAATTTTATTGCATAAATATCCCTACACATTAAAATAATATAAATTTTATCAAATTTTCTAATCATTATTGTCTAAATAAGGTGTTAAAAATTTATTTCATAAATATCTCTACATATTAAAATAATATAAAATTTATGAAATTTCTATTTATGAATATTATTTTAATTTATTAAAAGGTACAATTTTGGTATATTTGTGATTGTTTTAGTATTTATTATCAAATTGTTATATTATTTATTACTATATTTATAATTACCATATTAAAATATGATAAATATTTTTTATAATTGGTAAACTTTCATTTATTTCTATTAATATTTCAAATTAATTAGCTAATAATATGTTGAATAATAACTATTGAAAAATTTGATATCGTTATAAATAACGAGTTTTAAAATAGACAATATATTTGATAGAATTTTATTACATATTATTGAAATTTCAAAAATTATTTATTAGATTGCTAAGGACATTTTATTTTATTTAATAGTGTAAATTTAAAGTAAAAAAATTAATATTTAATATTGTCAGTTAAAAGATCATATTAGTTTTCTTTTTCTTTTTAAGTTTATGAAATGGAAAACACTTTAATTAATAGAGTTATTCTTTTATGATTCAAAATATGGTCCTCAAAATGTAATGGATAAAATACTACTCTTACAATTTTTTTATACAAATTGATATGGCTTAAACTTGATCTAATTGGAGGAAGGAATTTTAAAAATTGATAATATTAATGATATAGCAGTTATACAATAATATCATATGAGTTTATATAATATAATATTAACCGTTTAAATGAAAAATAATTTGTATTTAATTTTAGTTAATAATTATTTTTTAAAGGTTATAAGAAATATAATATTAGTTATTTAAATGAAAAAGAATTTTGATTTAATTTTATTAACTATTTAATTTTTAAAGGATTTTATAAATATAAATATTTTACATTTTAACAAAGGTAAAAAAAGTCACATTAAAGGTAAAATATCCTCTTACCAATTTTTTTAGATGGTATCTAAAAAAGTAAACAAACATCCTATTAAGTGGTGTAAATTAAGTTATGCAAAGTGTTTAGATCTAAAAAGTGTTAAGTGTTTGAAACAAACACCACCTAAGTCTATTTGTTATCTGAGAAAAGTTTACTATAATCAAATAAGCCATTTTATGTCTTATACTTGAATAAGTCCAAACAGAGAAACCCTAATATTACACTTACTTATAATTGTCAATCTTATATATATGATACAAAGTAATATCTTAAATAAAGTTAAAATTAAAATAAATAAATAATATCATAATTCCACATCTAAGAATACTGTATCAAGTTAAGTTATATAAATTAATAGTATACATATATTATTCATTATTTTAAGTGTTATTTTAAGGGTATATATATAACACTATCAATAAATTAAAAATATGGTAAATGTTACAAATAACCAAAATAAAGGCTTAATATTACACTTCGACCTTCTCATAATATAAAGTTTGGACTACGGAAGTGTTGGCCAGATTTTTTAAAATTAATGACAAGAGCGTAAATTAATAATTTAAATTATTCGACAAAATTTGACATGCATGTTTAGGACCCACGCCATAACTTTGGATATGTTCAAAAATATTAAAGGGAAAAATGAAAAAATACACACTATTAGGGGATTTAGGTGAAATATAGACACATCCTGAAAAATTTTCATGTCATAAACACTTTCCTTGAAAAAAGACTAAAATGCCCTTAATAATTCAATTTAGAAAAGAAAGAAGAAAGAAACGAAACACAACTCGACTCCTTCCTTCCTGCACTATCCGAAACACTCCTCAACAGTTTTGTTTCATTTCATCTCATTGTTTAATTATAGAGTTGAAGCTAAGCAACAAGGTAAGACAAACTCTCCTTAATCTCTCTCTAAATGGCACAAGAATGTTGAAGTAGCTTGTGATGTTTTCATTATTTATTATTTCGGTAGCTGTCAACCGCATTATGTAGCTTAAAATAAGGATATGTATCTGAACTAAGCTTACAGATAGTGCGATTTGTGTCAAAATTTGCTGGAAACTGCAAATTCGTTGAGAAAATCTGGTATCACAGTCAACGACGAAGAAGACACGATTTGTTGAGTGACTTCGCTTAATGTGTTGGATCTACTCTCGACATGTCGAGGGGTAATGTCAAGTGTCGAAAGAATGTGTTGAGTCTATGGTCGAGTGTCGAGTTAGTGCGTCGAGTGCAGTTTTGACAGTGTCGATTGTCGGATGTGCATTTAGTCGAGTTTGTGTGTTGAGTGTGGTTCGTCGAGTCTACGATCGAGTGTCGAGTTAGTGCATGCGTTGAGTGTAGTGTCGGCAGCGTCGATTGTTAGATGTGTATTTAGTCAAGTTTGTGTGTCGAGTGCGGTTCGACGAGTGTTGTGTGTCGAGTGTCGAGCGTCGAGTATCAAGCGTCGATTTCATCGAGATATGTCGAGTGTTTGGGCAGAATTGTCGTTTTTGTGATCTATTTAAGCAATTTTGTAAGGATTTTTTGCCCACGGACCTTATATGATATGTCTCTATCATGCAAGATATGGAAACTTTATGCATCCTTATTCTATACAATGGTTCTTAGACTATGCAAAAGAATGGTGGTTATTTGTACACTGATGGGAGGGCCAAGCCATTGATAATTCGTAGGTTTGCTACCAATAATGAGTTGGTTGAGTGTATTAGCACTAAAATGGGTTGGGATCTTCGTAAGCATAACATGACTTTAGAGGTTCAATTTGCTTTTAAGGGTATTCCGCCAATGCCGACTCCTATTGAGACTAACAAAGATGTTTTTTTTTTTATAAAATATTGTTTGGAGGACCAAGAGTCATAAACACCATTAATTATCAAAGTTGAAGATAGGAAGAAGTGAAGACAGAGGTCAGGATCCGATGCAGTACGAAGGCGACAAAGATCTTCTCATCCCTCTTTGTTTCGCTCAGTAAGTGGAAGCAACCAATTAAGTGAGTCCATTCCTGTTTGTGCACAACCACAGTTGAATGATGACGTTGGCATTGAGTTTGAGCAATGTTCAGGGCACGAGTCAGTTGGGGTGTTAGTTGAAAATGAAGAAGAGGTGCCCCCGTCGATGCTATCGAGATTAGTACGTCATCTCGATAGCATTGGAGAGTTTGAGAGTTTAGGTAATATTGATGTTAATAATAGTGATGATGTTAATGATGATAATGGTGGTGATGAAGATTATGATGATGGTAGTGATGATGTTAGTGAGCATGGTGATGATGAGAATGATAATTGCACTATTCATAGTGAGAATGATGTTGAGGGTTGGGATGATTTTATTGTTGATGGAGACGGTTCACATTTGAATGATGATGAACAGATGAAGATCTTCAATGATGTGAATCAGGATGTGCCGTTTACCATTCCTTCTCCAATTCACTCCGTACCTACTCCTTCACTATACGAACATCAACAAGATACGGTGTCAAATAATGAGCTGACAAGGGATGCAAATCCTATACATGAAGAAGCTAATTTGGGCTCTGAAAATGACAGTCGTGGGGCTAACACATTTAGGTGGATACCGCCTATTATGCATTCATCATCCGCAGATGGTGATGATGCTTCATCGTTTGTAGTTGATGGGATTGAGGTTGCGGTTGGGCAAATGTTTAACAGCAAAACGGAGCTTCGTGAGAAGTTATCAAATTTCGCATTAAGACGCAACTTTCATTTCAAGGTGAGGAACTCCAATGCAACAAGGTTTGAGGTTGCTTACCATGCTGCATCTTGTAAATGGCATTTACGTGCTACAAAGGTATCCGATTCACATTTCTTCTAAGTGAAAAAGTATAAGAACAATCGCATATGCTCCGGAGTTGGACTTCACCTAAATCACAAACAGGCAACTGCACATGTCATAGGCAAACATATTAAGAGCAAATTCGTTGAGACATCGAGAATTTATCATCCAAAAGTTATTATGTTTAATGTTGAGGAGTCATTGGATGTTAATATCACATACAACAAGGCATGGAGGGTAAAGGAGACAGCTTTGCAAGAACTTCTTGGATCTCATGAGGAATCATTCACACTACTCCCCCAGTACATGTAAATGATTAAGAAAGCAAACCCGGGAACTAAAAAAACTTTAGAAACTGATGAAAACAACCATTTTAGATACTTTTTCATGAGTATGGGGCCCTCTATTGCTGGATTTGCTTAATCAATTAGGCCGGTTATCACAGTTGATGGATTTTTCTTGAAAGAAAAATATAGAGGTACAATGTTTTTGGCTTCTTGTATAGATGAAAGTAAACAAATATACCCATTGGCATTTGGAGTTGGGCATTTTGAAAATGATGACTTGTGGAACTGGTTCATGAGACAGTTGCGTGATCATGTTGTAGGAAATGTCTGAGATCTTGTTTTCATTTCTAATCGCCATCGTAGCATTGAACGAGCTGTTGTAGCAGTTTTTTCTCATACACTGCATGGATTGTGCACTTATCATCTGAAGGGTAACTTGAATGCAACGTTCAAGGACAAGACTTTGTTGGATATATACTCCTGAGCTACAAGGACATATCACTGTGCTGATTTCAACTATCATATGCGACAAATTGAATAGTATATGCCAGTAGCAGCAACTTATCGTTGAGAGATTGGAGTCGATAAATGGGCACGTTCGCAGTTTCATAGCCGACGGTATAACATAATGACAACAAATATAGCTGAGTCGATGAACAGCTACTTGCGACATGCTCGATTCCTCTCGGTTACATTGTTAGCAGATTATTATCGGGCGAACTTGCAGCAATGATTCTATGAGCATGGATAGTTATTTGCTAACTCAGAATTACATCTCTCCCCGTGGGCTAACAAGTTGATAGAGGAACGTTTAAAGGAGGGATAACGTATGAGGGTTAGTGGTATCTCTTTTACTATGTATAAGGTGAGAGGTAACGACCGTGTTAACGTCGTTGACATGCACGCTTGACATGCACATGTGCACATGTATTAGCTATTAGCAAACATATGAATCTACTGACATGCCATGATTATTGTGCCCATTGGTATACGACTGAAACATTACTATATGCATGTGCTCTACCAGTTGCTCTTGTTGGAGTTAGTAAGGATTGGATGGTTCCTGAGGAGTTATGCAGCATAGTGGTTCTACTGCTAGTCATGAGGAGACTAGCCAGTCGTCCTCAAAGGAATCGAGCCCCCTTTTGTTGGTGAGTCTAGCTCATCACGAACTTGCAGGCGGTGTGGAAGTTCCGGGCACAATCGTCAAACTTGCCGAAACCCAGTTCCACTTCATGATAGGGGATGATGTCTACCAAATGTAGGCAAGGGGTTTTTTTTGTCTATGTCATATTATTTGTTTGCTGTAAGCGACGTAGTCTACTTATTTTACTCCTTTGGAGGCTATTTTGACACATCCGAAAAAGGATTACCTCCCAAGTATAGGAGTGTCGAAGTAATAATCCCGGTAAGACTGGGTCGATCCATGAGGAAGGAGGTTTTAGCGCTACAAATTATAAGTAAGCAAATATGATGTAGATGATTCAAAGGGATGGCAAGATAATATCAACAATATGACTAAAGAACAAGTTCTTAGACAATAAATGAGAATAACACAAGAGAAATTAACACAATGATAATGAGAGCTAAGGTTAGGGGATCCGCCCTTGATATTTCGAATAAGGATAAACAACCCATTTTAGTTATATGAGTTATATTGCTTCGTTACCAATATTTATACCACTTCTCGTAAATGGGTTCAAGCATCCCATGTGCCAATCTCCATATGTCTACAACAAATCAAGGTTCCTAACTAGATTCGTGTTGGTAAAAAAGAACCATACGACATCTAGAAATGATCCAAGCATTTGATGTGCCAAGGATTGTCTACAATGGATCAAGACCTCCACTTTACGAGTGGTGTCAAGATTGATTAAAAAAATAAATATAAATCATACAAACAACATAAGATTATAATTATTAAGCACATATTAAGGGTTAGAGAATCCTTACTCTCATATCAAGGGTTTCACCCTTTCACCTTAGCAAGAGAGAAATTAGCAAGACATTATAAGATAAAGAACACAAAATGCAAGAAAAAGAAAATTAATTAATAACATTAAAACAAGAGAGAAACACAATACAAGATCTCAGCAAAGGCCAAGATGCCTTAATCGGTCACAAGGCACCTCCTTTGATACATTCAGGAGCAAACTTGTCAAATTACAAAGGAATAATTGTCAAATATTAGATGCACCAACTTTGATAATTGGGATAATTAGGTGAACGGATTTTGACCACCGATTTTGACATTGAATTTTTGAGAATTTTAATCATATGTCTTCATGAAAGTCGTAGATATTTCTCTCAGATTTCTAGAACATCTTGATTCATACGATTTGGATATGTATTCTGAGAGATATGGTCAAAATACTGAGGCATGGTCAGGCTGGGCTGAAACTGCAGATGGGTTCACTTCAAGCCCATTTTTGGTCCACTAAGAGCCCGAATTTGATGATGCTTCTGAAATACAATCTTGTATATAATTTAATCAGCTTTCTAAAACATTAAGATTTGCACCATTCTGATAAATAAATAGAGAGTTATTTCCATTTTACCGAACCTGTAACAAAACCAAAATTAAGAGGAAGTTAATTCCAAAGATACAAAGACTACAAATATGCTTGAGTTGAGGAATTTAATGACACTATTAATGCAATATGATGAACTAAGCTCTTATTAAACATACATATTTAAGTGTTCATCACACCCCCCAACTAGCTTATTGCTAGTCCCTAGTAATTAAAGTGTTATTATTTAGAAGTGATTTATAGAATTTTACATCCAAGGTGGTCATTATTGCACTCTCCTTGATTTTATCCAAATAAACAAACTCTCAACCGATATTTTTTTTTTGATGACTCATGTTTCCTTCAGTCAAGATATCAATAAACCTTCTTTTTGTGTTCAGTCGACACATGACTATGGGGCTTATTAGAAAGAAGCCATATCAGTTCTAATATTTGTTAAGGCTAACAACTGTAGGTAGGGGGCATTCATTTATTTTATATATATATATATATATATATATATATATATATATATATATTTTTTTAAAAAAAGAATGTATCTTTAACCCATGTAGCGAGCCTTAGGCTAATGACTCCCAGACCAGTTGGCCTTAGGGCATTAGGTGTTAAGACACCCCTTCGAGCTTAACGACTCGGGTTACCGATGCTTTATTTTTGCTTAGCAACTTGTGGATAGTGCAATGTTCAATCCCATTAAGCTTTCTCCCTAATCCATGTAGCGAGCTTTGGGCCAATAGCTCCCAAACCAGTTGGTCTTAGGGTATTAGGTGTTGAGGCACCCCTCGGGCTTAATTGCTTGAATTAAGGAGGCTACGAGACCAAACTTATCCACAATTGCTCTTTTTTTTACTTTTTTTTGTTTTTGTTTTTTTTTTTACTTTCCCCTTCCTTTTGTTGTTATCCTAAACAAAATTAAAGAACTCAAATATTGCGACATTTCATTTCACCACCCACAATCATGCATCAAGGTATGTGTGTGTGTGAAGAAAGGTTCATGAATACTTGCTTAACGAGTACATAAGCACACAGTTTATTAAATGATAATGTTGTGAGAGTTCATAGATTTGAATAATTCAAAGTGAAATGAATAAGACCTCCTTGTTATAAAATTCAAATTTAGATAAAATGAGTTCACAAAATCAAAATAAAATGACAAATTGGTTAGAATGGGTTTCAAGAGTTCAAACTGGTCCTCCTTACTCTGCCATTCCTGACCCACATTGCGTCTCAAGAGGATTTGAACTCCTTACGCCGCACTCTGAATCTAATTACTAACTCGCTTTTTTTTTTCAAGAAAAAGAAAATTCAAAACATACTATGTCTACTATCCTTCCCCCCCAACCAAATGAAACATTGTCCTCAATATTTAAATGTAGAGAGATAAAGGATAGGAGACATTACCTGAAGCTTCTGTTATTCAAGAGAAATGACCTGAAAGACTTATAAAATAAAATAAAATAAAGCACAAGAAAACATTACAAACGGAGATTCAGATCCAATTTGCACTTTTTGTTTTGCCCTCCTGCCCAATTAATTTGAGTACTAGCTGGGTCAGGTTCATACTCAACTTCTTGTAATTTGTCAAGTAACTCACCAACAGAAGTGACAGAAACAAGGATCTGTCTCGCCCAATGTGGGATAAAATTTTGTTCTATAGCTGCATCAACAAAACTTACTAAAGGATCAAAGAAATTGTTAACATTCAACAAACCTATGGGTTTTTGATGGAGGTCCAGTTAGGTCTAAGAGGCAATTTGAAAAATTTCTTCAAAAGTACCAAAGCCACCTGGTAAAGCAATAAAGGCATCTGAATTGATGAGCATATGTGCCATGCGTTCATGCATAGAGGAGACTTGTAACTCATGCCCAACTGTTTTTCCAACAATGCTTTCTATAACCAAAGCTTTAGGAATAACTCCTAAAACTTGACTACCTCCTACACGTGCAGCTCTTGCCACACAACCTATCAACCCGAGGCTACCTCCCCAATAAACCACATGAATCTTTCTTTCAGCTAGTAATCTACCAAGATAATTTGCTGCCTCGACAAACTCTTCACTTTTACCTGGTCGAGATCCACAGAATACACATATCTTTTGGATTCGACGTTTTGAAGTTCCCTCCATGTTTATGCAACTCTCTAACTATGTGTAAAGAAGAGAACAAGAGATGTAGTATTTATGGAGTGTAGAAAGGTATGCTAATGATGACATCCAAATAGGTAGCTCGGTTGCTTGTTGAAAAATTCAACAATTATGCATAGTTGAAAAATTCAACAATTATGCATAGAAATTCAAAAAAGATGATGAAATAAGACACCATAAGTCAAACAAAAGATACAAATTCAAAAATGACAGCTATAAGGCATTAAAATTCAAAAATGATGGCACGCATGCATATGTATAGGTAGTTGTGATTGTGGCTCACATCTTCCTCTGGTTTTACGTCCAGAAACGGCTTAAACACCTTCTATAAGTTGGGGATATGCTTCCCATCCAGTTTTCTTATAAACTGGCAAGCATGATCGTTTTGAGTCAGATTCCCAAGACTATAGCATTCCTGCTCATCTCGGAATTGTGTCCATAAGTTAAAAATTTCACGCTGCACAAGTCCACAAGAATGCGTCTCAAGAGTCACTCGGATATCATCCAAAGACTCCCTACTCAGTCCATTCTTGATGAACTGTAGTTTATCCTCTCGATTATTAGACAAATATTCCAAGGAGCGACAACGCTGGTTACAAGTCCATCTTGCACATTTGGGACAAACTTGTAACCTTTTCGCTCTTCGCTTTTTGGCGTAAGAGCTTTTTCCCATACCTGGCATGTGAGAAACAAGATTATCTGAAAATTCACAAGAAAATCGAACCATTGCTTTAATTAACCATCTTACTTCAACAGGCATACCTTTACGCATCAACATCCGTAGTCTTTCTGCGCGAGCTTTGTAAATTTTAAGCAAATCATTTGGAGGAAGAGAGGGAAAATGTTTGTGTAGATTTGAAAGAATGGTGTCCATGTGAAAATGCGAGAAAAGAAAAGAAAATGAATGCAAGGTGAGCAACAGTTTTTAGGGAATTGAAAAACCGACTTTAATAGTCACGGATTACCGTATCCGCCACTTGACCGGGAAAAATCAATCCTTAAAAAGGATTGACTAAAGTAATGGACTCTTCACTTTGGTCAAAATTTTCAAAGAATGGTTTTAACCGTTGTCCATTAACTTTAAACACATGACCATTCTTTGGGTTCTCAATTTCAACTGCTCCATGAGGGAAAACATTTTTAACAATGAAAGGCCCAGTCCAACGTGACCGAAGTTTACCAGGAAATAAGTGCAACCTTGAATCATACAAAAGAACTTTTTGTGAAGGTTCAAAAGATTTTCTAACAATAAATTTGTCATGAAAAACCTTCATTTTTTCTTTTGTAGATTTTAGAATTTTCATAAGCCTCATTCCGGATTTCTTCAAGTTCACTCAGTTGGAGTTTTCGTAACTTGCAAGCATCATTCAAGTTTGTGTTAAATGTTTTAATGGCCCAATAAGCTTTATGTTCAATTTCCACTGGCAAGTGACAAGGTTTTCCATAAACTAATCTATAAGGAGACATTCCCAATGATGTTTTGAAAGCAGTTCGGTAAGCCCAAAGTGCATCATTAAGTCTTAAAGACCAATCTTTACGATTTGGGTTAACCGTTTTTTCTAAGATCTGTTTTATCTCCCTATTAGCTAATTCAACTTGTCCACTTGTTTGTGGGTGATAAGGTGTAGAAATTTTATGGGTTATTCCATATTTCTTCATTAAAGTTTCAAATGGTTTGTTACAAAAATGTGTACCCCCATCACTAATAATGGCTCGAGGAATTCCAAATCTACTCAAGATATTCTCCTTCAAGAATTTGACAACTATTTTGTGATCATTGTTTCGACATGGAATTGCCTCGACCTATTTTGAAACATAGTCCACTGCAACAAGGATATACACAAAATCAAATGACGGTGGAAAGGGTCTCATAAAATCAATACCCCAACAGTCAAAGATTTCAACAACAAGAATGGGATTTAAAGGCATCATGTTTCTTTTTGAAATGGATCCCAATTTTTGACAATTTTCACTCGTTTTACAAAATGCATGTGCATCTTTAAATAAGGTGGGCCAATAAAATCCACATTGCAAGATTTTAGCAGCTATTTTTCTAGACGAAAAATGTCCTCCACATGCTTCAGAACGACAAAAGTTAATGACACTACTTACCTCATTGTCGGGTATGCATCTTCTTATTATTTGGTTCGGACAATATTTGAAAAGATACGGGTGGGAGAGAAATGACATCGTCGGAGTTACTGTTCACTCTGTCGGTTTTGCGAGTTTAGCTATAAGATTTAAGTATATTGTAGATCGAAGTATCCTAAACAAACTTTCCTTCTTGAGCCTCTCTAGATTCTGAACGAAAAACGTTCAAATTTACAGAAAACACAATCAGAATTTACTATTCATTCACCGTGGAAGGGCGAGTGAATTGTCACCACCACTACTGTCGCCATCGTCTCAACCCGATCTATAATTTCTCTTTCATCACCGACACCTATTTCGATTACTATTCACTACCGCTTTTTCTGACAAACGGCGAGTGGGTCGACACCTCTGCCACTGAGTTGTAGATCAAAGGACGCTGGTCAGATTTTTCTTCAGTAGTATCGTCAGATTCCTAGTAAATCTCCCTGTAATTACGATTCAATTTTTAGTAGGTACTATTCACGATGGCTGTTACTGTTCCTCCGGCGGATACTGTTCACCAACCTAACCAGTTTGCTCCTCGGGCTATTCCACGCACGTTTGCTTTTTGGCTGCCCCCCAGATTCCTTACAGATCATCAAAATCCAAGGAGCGACGTCAAACGTGCAAGCCACTATTTACTATTCACCCAACCAGAACTATTTATCAGTACATTCATGCTCGATCTGGTGACTGGTATGCACTCCTTCTATTGCAATTTCACTTTAGAATTGTTGTGAATTTTCTATCTTGCGTGCATTTGGTTGCTTTGATTGTTGGTTTGATTTTTGGAGTTTTTGGAGTTGATTTGGGTTGATTGCTACGGGTTGGAGTTTTTTTCACTATTTTCACCACACTTTTCCTAGCCTGTACCACACCATTCCCACCATGGCCACCCCCACCCCTACCAAATTTAACCAACCCAAACGTCTACCTCGTGACACTCAAACATGTCCATCTGCTCGAAACAACAACCACACACAATCCTTACCTAAACCACCCGGCTCTTGGGCCGACAGGGTTCGGGTTACTGAGGCCAACACTAGATTTCATCTTGACTCAATAGCCCGAAAGGTTCCGGGTTCGATTCTTGAGCTTCCTGATGATTTAGTTGATGATGCGGGGGCTGATTTGTTGCGCTGTATTGTGGGATTTTTTTCGGGGTATACTATACCTTTCCATGTTGCAAGTTCCATTGCTATGCGTGCATGGAAGTCTAGTGGTTTAGAGGATGTCCGTTCTACTGGGACGAGTTTCTTGATATTCAGATTTAGAACGGTAGAGGAGGTTCATGATATTTTAGAAAGAGGGCCCTGGATGTTTGGTGGGAAGCACATCATTCTACAACAATGGAATCCTCATTTTTCTTTTGATCAGAGTAGGATTACCAGGATCCCAGTTTGGGTTTGATTGTATGGACTACCATTTCCATTATGGTCAGCTAAAGCACTCAGTGCTGTTTCTAGTATGGTTGGTCGACCATTATCATGTGACAGGATGACTTATGAGCACACTCGGTTATCTTATGCCAGGATTTGTGTTGAGATAGATGCGGACCATTCTCCAGTGCAGGACTTTGAGATCCGGTGTAAACTATCTTCTAACCTATCAAGATCAGAGTGGAATATGAATGGAAACCAAAACGTTGCTCCAAGTGTTGTTTATTTCGTCATAAATGTCCTGTGCCTGTCGTGCATTCTTCTTCTAAAGAGGCCAAGGCACCATATACTACTACAACCCTTGTCTTGCGAGACAATGGGAAGACGGATGACCCTTCTATTGCAGCAGCAGTCCATATTGAGACTGGTCAGGATCCGGCTATTACTGCAGACGTAACTCCAAATCTACAAGACAAAAGTAAACTTACTGCCACTGGCTCGGGTTCTGAGTCTACTTCTGATTCTGATTCACTATCTCCTATTGAAGATCATCAGGATCAGATTTTGAAGGGCTCTTCTATCCCTATAGTCGATTCTGATCCTTCAGGGATTGCTCATTCAGAAAAGTTTATTGCTCTGGATCCTCCTGCTTCCACTGAGACGGCTTCGGACGGTCGACCACCTACTGGTAAGGCTAAAAAAGGTCACAATAAGAAGGGTGGCAATAGGGGTAAAGGGGGTATGCGCCCCCGATGATTTCTTTATTGAGTTCTGAGATTTTTCCAGCTTCCTATGATAGGAAGTTGGAATATTAGAGGCCTTAATGGCTTCTCTACGCAGCGGGCAGTTAAAAACTGGATTTCTAAGTATTCTTTGGGTTTGATTGGTCTCTTAGAAACTAAGGTTAATCAGCAACGCCTTGCTTCAGTTGTTTCGGATATTTGTCCTTCTTGGAAGTTCTTATCCAATGCCACTGAGTTAATTACTTGTAGAGTTTTGGTGTGTTGGGATCCTACTTTGTACAGTTTGAGTGGTCCACAGCTTTCTCCACAGTAGATCGTTTGTCGAGCTACTAGATTATTAGATGGGGTTTCTTTTGGTCTGATTTTTGTTTATGGTTCTAATGATCCGGGTGTTCGTCGACAGCTGTGGGACTTTATCAGAGCTCAGTCCATGATTTTTGGTGACTTACCTTGGTTGGCATTGGGTGATTTCAATGCGATTTTATGCTCTTCGAATAGAGTTAGTGGGGATCAGGCCTGGCGCAGTTACATGGATGATTTTGGACAGTGTGTTCATGATGCAGCGTTGATCAGGGTACCATCTTTTGGGCTTCGGTATACTTGACATAATGGGCAGCAGGGAGACGGCACTATTCTTAGAACTCTTGATTGGAGTTTTGGTAGTGCTTTATGGTTCTTGACTTGGCCAAACACAACTGATAGGTGTCTATTTATATATCATTTTCATATCAATTCCGTCTATGTTTCTTTGCTATATTCCTTGGTATTTTTATGTTTTTGTGTGATTTTTGATGTTTGTAGGAGTTTTGGAGGAACTTACACAAAATTAGAGTAAACCCCTTCATTTTCACCTCTGCTAGTCAACCAATTTCTCGGAGTTGATTGTATCGATATACAATTAACCAGATAACATGCTATATACCATTGAAAAGCTCTTAAAGTCTATTTTCTCGAGAAATTTATGGTTCACGAATTTATGTAGTGTACCGAAAGTTGTGATAAAAATGATATGAGAAGTGTATATTTGTAATTCCATATATCACTGTAGCATGTTATTAAATACGGGGCACTGTAGCAAGTTACTGTAGCAGAGTATATAAACACATTTTAGGGTTTTATTTTCATAACTTGAAGGGGGAAAACGTGGGAGGAGGCTGCATTTCTGGATTTCTCTCATCCCTTGGAGTTCTTGAAGGAGAAAGAAGATTTTGAAAGAGGAGGAACTACAATTCCAAGAAGATTCATCTACAAAGAAGATTTTCAAAGAATTTGCTAAGTTCTTTCTTTCCTTTTCAATTCTGGAATTTCTCTGTATTGTATTTGTTATTCTGATTGAATATGTGTAACTAAATCTGAATTGGTTGAGGGTGATTTCAAAGCCCTTGATATGGATTTTGTGAGTTGATTGTGTAAGAAATTGTTATCCAATTCTCTAATTGAAGTTGCTTGTATTTTCCCATATCTAATGCTTATGATTGCTTACTGATTGTATTTGGAATGGCCAACTGAATATAATCTGTTGTTGTCTATTGCTAGATTAGAAATCTTGATCCGTAATTGTCATGAATTTCCAATCATTAGTAGCAAAATTGTGATCAGAGATTGCAATTGGAAAATACAACCTAGGTTAAATAATCCGAACTTGTGTGATTATTGCTTAGATCAACCTATCTTTCTCATCGTAATGCTTCTATTGAATTAAACTTAGAGAGCTTGTTCTAGGTTGTTTAATGGATAGAGATTAAATAAAGAGCTTGTTTTATTTAACAACAAAGTAAGGAAAGATTGGGATAACAGAGCTTGTTGTTATCTACGGTTGATAACTTCAATGCTGTAATTGGATTACAATTCTATGTTAATTCACAAATTCATATCTTGTGGCAGAGAATGAACTCTTAACCAAGTGTCTCTCATTAATTTTTCACTCCATTTAACTTTGCTTTGTGTTATTCTTCATTTGCTTTCGTATTAAGTTTAGTTAATCAATCAACAAAACCCCCCTGTTTAGTTTATTATTGCTGGAAAATAACAAATTCAATTAGAATCAATCCTCGTGGGAACGATATCTACTTATCACTTTATTACTTGTGCGACTAGTATACTTGCTAGTTTCGAACGCATCAAGTTTTTGGCGCCGTTGCCGGGGATTGATTTTCTAATCAATTTGTTATTCTGTTTTTACTACTGATTCTTGATTTTTATTTTCTGATTGTTTGTGTTTAAGCTTTTATGTCCGAGGGAGAAGCGGATCAACGACTTAAGCGAATCAAGGAGTTTCTCGAATCCTCGAATTTAAGACTAAATCGGTCAATTTCAACTCCACCTCCAGAATTTGACCTTGCACGACATACTTCCCTTCCATCTTCTTACAGTTCAATCAAATCTGAATCGGAAGTAATGGCGATGCAAAACAATCAGACTCTTAAGGAGTTAGCGGCTCCAATTATTGATCAACAACCGCTGTGCATAAAACTCAAACTTGAGGTAGAATTTGAGCTTAAATCTGGACTAATTCGTCTCTTGCCTACATTTCATGGTTTTGCAGGAGAGGATCCTATCAAATACCTCAGAGAATTTCATGTGGTATGCTCAAGTATGAAGCCAACTGGCGTGTCTGAAGAGCAAATAAAATTGAGAGCTTTCCCATTCTCATTAGCGGATTCGATGAAAGATTGGCTATACTATCTACCATCGGGTACCATCACCACATGGAATGAGATAAGTAAACTCTTTTTAGAGAAATACTTTCCCACTTCGAAAGCTATAAACATTAGAAAAGATATTAGTGGCATTCGACAACACAATGGAGAATCACTTTATGAATATTGGGAGAGATTTAAAAGGCTATGTATTAGCTGTCCAAACCATCAAATTAGTGATGGACTCCTAATTCAATATTTCTATGAGGGTCTCCTACCAATGTGATGCGTTCGAAACTAGCAAGTATACTAGTCGCACAAGTAATAAAGTGATAAGTAAGATATCGTTCCCACGAGGATTGATTCTAATTGAATTTGTTATTTCCAGCAACAATAAACTAAACAGGGGGGGATTTTTGTTGAATGATTTACTAAATGAAATAAGAATGCAAGTAAAGAATAACAAAACAGAAAGTAAATTTGAATGAAAAATCAATGGGAGAAAGCTGGTTAAGGGATCCTTCTCTACCACAAGATATGGATTTGCGAATTAATTGTAGAATTGTCATCTAATTACAGCATTGAAGTTATCAACCGTAGATAATAACAAGCTCTATTACCCCAATCTTTCCTTACTTTGTTGTTAAATAAAACAAGCTCTTTATTTAATCTCTATCCATTAAACAACCTAGAACAAGCTCTCTGAGTTTAATTCAATGGATGCATTATGATAAGAAAGATAGGTTGATCTAAGCAATAAACACACAAGCTCGGATTATTTAACTTAGGTTATATTCTCCAATTGTAATCTCTGATCACAATTTTGCTACTAATGATTAGAAATTCAAGACAATTACGGATCAAGATTTCTAGTCTAGCAATAAATCACAACCAGATTATATTCAGTTGGCCACTCAAATACAATCAACAAGCAATCATAAGCATTAAATATGGGAGAATACAAGCAACTTCAATTAGAGAATTGGATAACAATTCCTTACACAATCAACTTACAAAAACCATATCAGGGGCTTTGAAATCACCCTCAACCAATTCAGATTCAGTTACACATGTTTAAGAACGTGGTAAATACAATACAACATGGAGACATTCCAGAAAATGAAAGGGAAGGGAAAAACTTAGCAAATTTGATGTAATTCTCTTTGGATTGTAGTTCTTCCTCTTTCCAAGCTTCCTTTCTCCTTCAAGAACTCCAAGAGATGAAAGAATTCCAGAGCTTCAGCCTCCACCACGTTCTCCCCTCTTCAAGTTATGAAAATAAAACCCTAAAATGTGTTTAAATACTCTGCTACAGTGACTTGCTACAGTGCCCCGTATTATACATGCTACAGTGGCTTGTGGAATTATATTTCTATACATCTCACACTGTTTTGATTACAACTTTTGGTACACTGAATGGATTTATAAACCGTAAATTTCTCCAGAAAATAGACTTCGAGAGCTTTCCAACGGTATTAATATGTCATCGGGTTCATTGTATATCAATACAATTAAATCCGAGAAGATGGTTGACTAGCAGAGGTGAAAATGAAGGGTTTTACTCCATTTTTGTGCAAGTTGCTCCAAAACTCCTACAAACATCAAAACCACACAAAAACATAAAAATACCAAGGAATATAGCAAAGAAACATGGACGAATTGATATAAAAGTAATACATAAATAGACACCTATCACAATGGAAAGGAGTATCATTGATGCTGCTAGTGGTGGAGCACTAGTTAATAAAACACCGAAAGTTGCAAGGCATTTGATTAGCGACATGGCAACGAACTCCCAACAATTCAACAGCCAATTTGAGTCACAACTGCCAAGGAGAGTAAATGAGGTAAGTACTCCGAACATTGAACAACAACTTTCTGAACTTACCTCTCTTGTAAGAGAAATGGCTGTAGGACATATGCAGCAATCTTATGTGTGTGGAGTGTGTTCCACCACGGACCATCCTACCGACATGTGTCCAACTTTGCAAGAAGGAGATACGGAACAAGCCAATGCCATGGGTGGATTTCTAGGACAACCAAGCCAAAGTTACAGTAATCATCAATCAATCGCCCCAAATGCCATACCAAATCGGCCACAAGGTTTCAATCAACCAAGGGTGCAGCAACCATTTCAAGCACAACCACCACCAATACCAGAACCAGCACCACAACCAGCTCCACAAAATTTAGGTATGTCTCTCCAGGATATTATTAAAGCACTTGCTACTAACACAATGCAATTTCAGCAGGAAACTAGGGTAAGTATCCAAAACCTGGAAAATCAATTGGGACAATTGGCCACTAACATGAGCAAATTTGAGAGTCAAAGCTCCGAAAAATTACCTTCTCAGCCAGTGATCAATCCAAGAGAAAATGCTAATGCTGTAACTTTGAGAAGTGGAAAACAATTAGAGATTCCACCAAAGAAATCACAAGCTGATGAAGGGGATGAAACCACTCCCACCATGAATAAAACATCATCTTCTAAGGTAAATCCTAAAACCCATATTCCTTCATATGTTACTCCTCCACATTTTCCTAGCAGATTTGCAAAATCTAAGAAGGAGGAACAAGAACAAGAAATCTTGGAAACTTTTCGCAAGATTGAGGTAAATACACCACTTTTGGATGCTATAAAGTAAGTGCCTCGTTATGCAAAATTTCTCTAGGAGTTATGCACAAACAAGAGAAAGTTGAAGGGAAATGAGAAAGTAAGTGTAGGGGAAAATGTTTCGGCTGTACTACAAAGAAAAATTCCTCCGAAATGCAAAGATCCAGGTACGTTTACCATTCCATGCACCATTGGTAGAACCAAGTTTGAAAGGGCTATGTTAGATTTAGGAGCATCTATTAATGTCATACCATATTCTATTTATGCTTCTTTAAATCTTGGACCTCTTGCGAAATCTGGTATTACCATTCAACTTGCTGATCGTTCTAATGCATATCCCAAGGGAGTTGTGGAAGATGTGCTTGTGCATGTGAATCAATTGGTTTTCCCAGCAGACTTCTATGTTCTTGAAATGGAGGATGAGATATCTTCTAATCCAACACCGATTCTTTTAGGGAGACCATTCTTGAAAACTGCTCGAACTAAGATTGATGTTCATGATGGCACTCTCACCATGGAATTTGATGGCAAGGTGATCCGTTTCAATATTTTTGAGGCAATGAGGTACCCTTGTGACTTGCATTCTGTTTTTGCAATTGATGTTATTGATTCTTTGCCCCAACAACATTTTGAGTTAACTTGCAAGGATGGATTGGAAGTGGCTTTTAGTGAGCACATAGGGACAGAAAATTCCAAGGAATCAAGAAGGTTGATACAAGTGTCCAAAGAAATGGAGGAAGCTGTGGCAAGCTTAGATGAGACTATAGCCATAACCATAAGCAGGTATGATGTTTTGTATATTGAATTGTCTTTATCTAATGAGAAACTTCTTCATTCTGTGATGAAGGCCAATACCATGGAGCTTAAGTCACTTCCAGATCATTTGAATCATGGATTCTTGTGTGAGAATGGTACTTTGCCAATTATAATAGAAATGGGCCTTGCACCAATACAAGAAGTGAAACTCGTCCAAGTACTTAGAGATCACAAAACGGCTATTGGGTGGACAAGTGCTCACATCCAAGGCCCACCCATATGTGTGCACCATTTCTTGTGGAAAGAAGGATCCAAGCCCACTAGTGAAGCACATCGAAGATTGGATCCTTCCATGATGGAACCAACGTCGGGCTGAGGACGTTAAACCAAGCGCTTATTGGGAGGCAACCCAATATTTTTTGAAAAAAAAAAGAAAAGAAAAATAAAATAAGGAATAATGATCAATTTTTGTGTCTCGAGGAGATTCCTTTCGTAGACCATCAAATTGACAAGGTTTTATCTCTCTTTGCCATCTGTCTTATTTGTTTTTATATTTTTTTTACTTTTTTTTTTACTTTTGTTTGCTATTGTATTGTTATCTCTTTATGTGTCTTTAGTTTCGTTTCTGCTCTTTTCTTTTCCTTCCTTTTGTTTAATTTGATTATTCCGTACTTCGAACTCATTTGTGCAACAGCTTGAGGAAACATCCAAACGAGAGCTGAAGCCATTGCTAGAAGGTTTGAAACGTGCATATCTTTGGGAAAAACAGACTCAATCGTATTATCGGTAATATCTCTTCTTTTCTCCTCTTCAATGGATGCCGATATCTTTTTGTCGAAACTTCGTAAATATTTTCCTTCACTTCCTCAAAATGCTGTGTTTAAAATTTATAAAGTACGGATGACTAGACTTTGGGACTTGATGCTCCTAAATGTGCCTGCTGATATCCGATGGCTTATCGAAGCCAAGGTGAGATTGTCCGGTGAGCCGGACATTAATCTCGCAAAATACATGCCTCGTCTAGGAAAGAGCTACTACGCCAAGAGGCGAAGAGCGAAAAGGTTACAAGTATGTTATAAATGTGCTAGATGGACTTGTAAACAGACTTGTCGTTCATTAGGTTTTGCGTCCAGGAATAGAGAAGATAAACTTTCATTTATTAAGAATGGTTTGAGTAATGAGTCGCTGGATAATGTTTTATTAACTCTTGAGTCGCATTCTTGTGGACTTGTTCAGCGTGAATTGCTTAATCTATGGACACAATTTCGTGATAAATTGCAATGTTATAGTCTAGGGAATCTGACTGAAAATGACTCTGTTTGCCAGTTTATAAGAAAACTGGATGGGAAGCAAATCCCCGACTCATAGAAGGCGTTTCAGCCGTTAATGGACGTAAAAACAGAGGAAGATGTGAGCCACAATCACAACTACTTGTATATTTGAATGTGTGTTGTTGTTGTCGAATTTTATTTTCTTCTTGTTTCGTTTGATCTGATTATCAATGTTGTTTTTGTGTTGTTGTTGTTTGTTGATTTTGTTTGTTTAATTTCAAGTTTTCTTTTTGACAAACCATATGACTACCCCATGTCATACGCACACGTGGAGATGAGTGTGGAGGTTTTGTCAACCTTCGCCGAAAGTATATCTTTACTTTTCATGCTTCACATGGGAGACAAGTGTGGCGGTTTTGTCAAACCCCACCGAAAGTGTATTTCCATTTTTCATGCTTCACGTGGGAGACAAGTGTGTAGGTTTTGTCAAACCCTGCTGAAAGGATATCTCATTTTTTCAAATCTTGGGGCAATAAATCTGTATCGAGCAACCCCTACCGAAAGTATGTCCCCATGTGTCAAAATTTGAGAGTTTTATGTGTGTGTATATATACATTCTGCATATTTTCATATGTCATTCCATAACCTGTCTTGCAATTGAAAAGCATAATATCTAACGTGTCTTACACAAGCTTAGAGCACTTGTAGAAATGGAGAAAACACCAATTCGGCGATTCCGCAATATATGCGTATTTTGCGGATCGCCATTTGGTAAAGATGGAGAGTTTACCACAGCAGCTCTTGATCTTGGTAGGACATTAGCTGCGAGGGGTATTAATTTGATTTATGGAGGGGGTAGTCTTGGGTTAATGGGGTGTGTGTCAACAGCTGCAACCCTAGGCAGGAGCAAAGTTCTTGGCATTATCCCTAAACCTTTAGCTGTACAAGATATCATAGGCAACACAATCGGGGAAGAGTTACAAGTCTCTAGCATGCATGAGCGTATTGCACATATGGTTATTAAGTCCGATGCATTTATAGTTTACCCGGTGGTTATGGCACATTAGAGGAGATATTTCAAATCACCTCTTGGGCACAGCTAAACATCCATAAAAAACCCATTGTTTTGTTAAATGTCAATAACTTTTTTGATGGTTTGTTGTCTTTTCTTGATCAAGTTGTAGAAAAAAATTTTATCTCACCATCAGCGAGGCAAATCCTTGTTACAGCTTTAACGGCAGGGGAGTTAATTGACAAACTACAAGAATTCGTCTATTCGCCTGATCCAACAACAGCTTGGATTGATTGGTTTGGAGAAGGCAATAAGAGGCGTAAACTGGATTTAACGCTCCATCTGTAATCTCTATCTGCTGGTTTGCTTTGTTTTCGTTTGCTTTCTTTTTATTGTGTTTATTTGAGTTTTTTTATGTCATTTCTTTTTGAGTTTTTTTTAGGTTGTTTCTTTTGTCCTAGGTAATATTTTCTAATCTTGGTTTTTAGAGTGGTGGCTTAAAAAGTGTAAGTCCTCTTGAAACGCATTTTGGATCTCTTTAATCCATAATGGCTGAATAAGGAGGCTAACTTCTAAACTTTTTAAACCCATTCTAACTTACTTGTTTTTGTGTGCTGGTTTGTTGGACTTTGTTATTTTATTAGTAAGTTTGGTTTTATGTAATTTAGAGTTGTTATGTGTTGTCTTTATTAGTTTCGATTCAAAAAGAGAAATTTGTGGAAAATAACTTGAGAATGGCAGAATATGGGGTTTCTTGAACCCTTGAAACGTATTCTCTCTAAATAAGTCTGTAGTTTGTTTATTTCATGTGTTTGAAGTGTCTTGTTTCTTGTTTTGTTCTTTCATAATAAAGCTTGTTTTGTTCTTTCATAATAAAGGTATATAGGCTGGAAACCTTAAGTCTGCGGGCTACTGGTCCTAAGAATTGTTGAAATATACAATCTTGACTCAGGTGTAACAATGCCACGTACCTCTTTTCTTGCATTTTGTGGGTCGATGATAAGATAATGATTGAATTAAGAATAACTCTTGGAAAATGATAAATGATGCATGAATCTGTGTGCTTGAAATGTTTATTGGTTTTCGCTTTGCTTTTGATTCCTTGCGCAACATTGAGCACTGAGCTATTATCACTGAGTTATTTGTTCACTTAGAGAAAGTTTATGTAAATTAAATGTTTCTTCAGATTTCAATGAATTCTAGAACTTGTTTGATGGTCACTCGAGGCGAAATCCTAGACTGTGCAACATTGGGGAAATGATTTAGGCCATCTTTGGACCGTTTGAGCCTTAATAGCCAACCTTGACTGAAATTGATCCCTAGTTACCCCTTTGAGCCTGTGTAAGCCTTTTTCTTTATTAACTCACTAAAAGATTTCCTAACCTCAAATGAATTTGTTCCAAACAGTTTATCCCTTACCTATGAGCATATAGATCATTCACAATTAAATTCTGAGCTATGTTCTGGTTTTGGGAAGTTAGAGGAGGTTGGGATGTGTCATGAGCAATGCAAGTAAGTTCTATTATGTTTGTAAAAAAAAAACAAGAAAAAAAGAAAAAAAAGCCAATCTGTACTTATCGTCCACGTACTTACACATTGAGGACAATGTGTTGTTTAAGTGTGGGGGAGGGGAAGTGTAATAAAAAAAAAGAAAAAAAAAGAACAAAAGAAGAAGAATAAGAGATCTATACTCTTAAGTGTTCTTAAAAAGAATGAAACAACAAAGTGTGGGGGTGTAGTTTTCTTTGTTTTCTGCAAAAAAAAAAAAGATTGAGTGTTCTAAATAAGTTTGGGGGAGTAACCTGGTGAATTGAAATGAAGTTGTGTTATAGGGTTGAGCTCTACATAGTTTTGAATGATTTATGTGTTTGTGGGTGATTTGAGCCAAATTATTATCCTTTATCATACCTTTACCCAAGCCAAACGTTACAAGATTAATAAAGTCCTACTTGATCCTTGGTGTTGTGCATGTCTACATTAGTCGAGAGTGACTTGAAAAGCAGGCCTATGGAGTTCATTTATACACACATCTTTAATATTAAGTATGATTCATTTTTATGCATAAACTCATCCGGGTTACAAGTGATTAGGTGAGAATGGCTCTACACACACACACTTGAGGAATTGAAATGATGCGAAACTAATCTTTAAGATAAAATTCTTGATCAAGTGCATTATTTTGAAGTTTTCCTTGGGTTATAATTAAGTACAATCTTTGAGGCCGATTTGCAAGTTGAAGCATTTGTGTGTTTTAATTTTTCTTTGATTCTGTTTCGGTTTAGTTTTGTTTCGTATCATTTTAGTTGCTCGAGGACTAGCAAAGTGTAAGTGTGGGGGAATTTGATAGGCGTCTATTTATGTATTACTTTTATATCAATTCGTCCATGTTTCTTTGCTATATTCCTTGGTATTTTTATGTTTTTGTGTGTTTTTGATGTTTTTAGGAGTTTTGGAGCAACTTGCACAAAAATGGAGTAAAACCCTTCATTTTCACCTCTGCTAGTCAACCAATTTCTCAGAGTTGATTGTATCGATATACAATTAACCGGATAACATGCTATATACCATTGAAAAGCTCTCGAAGTCTATTTTCTGGAGAAATTACGGTTCACGAATTTATGTAGTGTACCGAAAGTTGTGATAAAAATGGTATGAGAAGTGTATATTTGTAATTCCATATATCACTGTAGCATGTTATTAAATACGGGGCACTGTAGCAAGTTACTGTAGCAGAGTATTTAAACACATTTTAGGGTTTTATTTTCATAACTTGAAGAGGGGAAAACGTGGGAGGAGGCTGCATTTCTAGATTTCTCTCATCCTTTGGAGTTCTTGAAGGAGAAAGAAGATTTTGAAAGAGGAGGAACTACAATTCCAAGAAGATTCATCTACAAAGAAGATTTTCAAAGAATTTGCTAAGTTCTTTCTTTCTTTTCAATTCTGGAATTTCTCTGTATTGTATTTGTTATTCTGATTGAATATGTGTAACTAAATCTGAATTGGTTGCGGGTGATTTCAAAGCCCTTGATATGGATTTTGTGAGTTGATTGTGTAAGAAATTGTTATCCAATTCTCTAATTGAAGTTGCTTGTATTTTCCCATATCTAATGCTTATGATTGCTTACTGATTGTATTTGGAATAGCTAACTGAATATAATCTGTTGTTGTCTATTGCTAGATTAGAAATCTTGATCCGTAATTGTCATGAATTTCCAATCATTGTAGCAAAATTGTGATCAGAGATTGCAATTGGAAAATACAACCTAGGTTAAATAATCCGAACTTGTGTGATTATTGCTTAGATCAACCTATCTTTCTCATCGTAATGCTTCTATTGAATTAAAATTAGAGAGCTTGTTCTAGGTTGTTTAATGGATAGAGATTAAATAAAGAGCTTGTTTTATTTAACAACAAGTAAGGAAAGATTGGGATAACAGAGCTTGTTGCTATCTACGGTTGATAACTTCAATGCTGTAATTGGATTACAATTCTATGTTAATTCACAAATTCATATCTTGTGGCAGAGAATGAACTCTTAACCAAGTGTCTCTCATTGATTTTCACTCCATTTAACTTTGCTTTGTGTTATTCTTCATTTGCTTTCGTATTAAGTTTAGTTAATCAATCAACAAAACCCCCCTGTTTAGTTTATTATTGTTGGAAAATAACAAAATCAATTAAAATCAATCCTCGTGGGAACGATATCTTACTCATCACTTTATTACTTGTGCGACTAGTATACTTGCTAGTTTCGAACGCATCAACAACTTCTGAAGTTCTTCCACGAGATGCTTCTGATCACAGTGCTTTCATCATCAGGTTTGGAGATCAACGTAGGCAGACCTCCAGTCCCTTTAAATTTTTGAACTTTTGGGCTGATCGAGAGGATTTCTTGGAGATTGTTCAGAGAGTATGGTCTATCCTATAGATGGGGATCCTATGTTTCGAGTCACATAGAAATTGGGTTTGTTGAAACGTGAGTTTAAGACTTTGCATGCCAAGGCTTCTAGTCACATCTCTGGTAGGGTCATTGAGGCTAGGGCTCAGTGGACCGCAGCTCAGGCTGCTCTAGATGAGAGCCCTTATTCCCCAGATTGTATTTTGGCTGAGAGGGATTTTGATAAGCAGTATTCTCAGTTGTGCAGGAACGAGGAGGCTTTCTTACGGCAGCGGTCAAGGATCCAATGGCTCTCTTTGGGGGATCAGAATACCAAGTTCTTTCACAAGTCTCTAATCCATAGATAGGTCAGGAATCGGATTCATCAGCTTGAGGATGAGGATGGTACTATCGTTACAGATTGAGGTGACTTAGGTCATCTGGCTGTAAGGTATTTTCAGAAATTGCTTACAGCTCCTTCTCAACCTTCTATTGTAGATGCTTCTCGGTTTTTCTCTGGAAGAGTTTCTGAGGAGATGCTGCCTTCTTTGGTGTGCCCTATTACTGATGATGAGATCAGGTCAACTTTATTCTTGATTCCCAATGATAAAGCTCCAGGGCCGGATGGGTACACCTCTCTGTTCTTTAAGAGGGCTTGGGACATTATTAGTGTCGAGTTTAAGGCTACTGTGCGCTATTTCTTTGCGACTTGTTAGATGCCGAAGTGTGTTAATGCAACTAGGGTTGCCTTGGTCCCCAAGGTTGAGACTCCGAGGACTATTCTTTGCGACTTGTCGGATGCCGAAGTGTGTTAATGCAACTAGGGTTGCCTTGGTCCCCAAGGTTGAGACTCCGAGGACTATGAGTGACTTTCGACCAATCTCTTGCTGTAATGTACTCTACAAGTGCATCTCCAAAGTGATTGTGAATAGGTTTAAACCAGTTTTACCTGATGTAATTGGGAGTTCACAGTCTGCTTTTATCCCAGGTCGGAGGATCTCTGATGCCATCCTATTGACTCAAGAGCTCATGCATAATTACCATCTTGGGTGCTCGCCTCCCCGGTGCGCTTTAAAGGTGGATATTCGCAAAGCTTTTGATACTGATAGTCGGGATTTCATTCTTTCGGGGTTAAGGACGATCGGTATTCCAGAGTGTATGGTTCGATGGATCGCAACGTGCATGTCTTCTGCACATTTCTCTATTGCTTTAAATGGAGAGTTTCATGGTTTTTTTCCCACCTCCAGAGGAGTTCGACAGGGTGATCCGTTGTCACCATACCTTTTTGTGTTGGCAATGGAAGGTTTGAATGGTATTCTTCGGGAGGCTTCTCAGAGGCCTGGTTTCCGATATCATTAGAGATGTCAGCAGGTCTCTCTCACTCATCTTTGTTTTGCAGATGATCTGATGGTTTTTTGTAGGGTAGATGCGGGCTCTATTAGTGTGGTTCGTAATGCTTTGCAGGAGTTTGCAGAGCTCTCTGGTTTAGTGACAAATTCTGCCAAAAGTCATGTATTCTTTTCTAGAGTCAATGATGAGGACCGAACTGTGTTGTAGGCCATCTTAGGTTTTTAGGTGGGGAGTCTGCCAGTTAGATATTTGGGAGTGCCTCTGATTAGTACCAGATTGCGCCCTTCAGATTGTACTCCATTGATAGAACGAATTCTATTGAGGGTCAGGTTATGGACATCTGCTATGTTGACTTATGCTGGCCGTCTTCAGTTAATCAAGTCGGTACTTTTTTCCATACAGGTCTATTAGTAGTCCATATTCATATTGCCGGCAACTGTGGTGCGGAAGATTGAGAGTATTCTGGCTGCTTTCCTATGGAGAGGGACCTCTTTGTCTCGCTCTGGGGCCAAAGTAGCTTGGGATTCGGTTTGCTATCCGTTAAAGGAAGGAGGATTGAGAATTAAGTGAGTGAAGGAATGGAATCAGGCCGTTATTCTAAAGCATGTTTGGAGACTTCTTTCTGATAAGTCCTCCACATGGTCTTCTTGGGTTCATAAAGTACTCTTTCGGGGTCGCTCGTTTTGGCAGGTTCGAGTTACTTCTGGAGCCTCCTGGTCTAGGAGGAAGATTTTGCACAGTCGAGATTGGTGTAGGGGTAAATTTGTCTCTTGCATTGGAGATGGTCGTGACACTTCACTTTGGCAGGATTACTGGTTGCCACAGGGGCGTCTTTGTAATTTGTTTTCTTTTAGGAATCTTTTATCTACAGGTCTTCCATCAGATGCCAAGGTCTCTGCTATTATTTAGGATGGGGATTGGACTTTTCCTGATGGTGGATCGGCCCTTGGACGAATTTGGGACTCTATCAGCTTCCGGCCTATGATGGGGACTCCTGATCGTATTGTTTGGAAGGGCCACGCCTCTGGAGTTTTCTCTATTGCCTCAGCATGGGAGTTTTTACGGAGTAGACGAGCCGTGAATTCATTTCATCGTCTTCTTTGGTTCCCTGGCCATGTTCCAAGACACTCTTTTATTCTTTGGCTTGCCTCCTTGGGTGGTCTTCGTACTATGGATCGATTACAGCGTCATGGCATGTTATCCTCTTCGGGCTGTATTCTCTGTGCCTCAGCAAATGAGACTCATGAGCATCTTTTCTTTAGATGTCCTTTCTCATCTTCTGTATGGGAGGAGATTACAGCTAAGACTCTCATTGTTTGGCCATCTTCTGATTGGCTCACTCTACTTCATTGGGCTTCTCTTCATCTTTTGGGCAGAAAGAATTTTGAGCATATCCTTGCACGTTTGGTCTTTTCTGCCACAGTTTATTTTCTATGGTATGAGAGAAATGATCGTGTGTATCAGCAGCGTCATCGGACTTGTCGTCAAGTGATTGATGAGATTTTTACCTTGGTTCGCTCTCGGCTTCTAACCTTGGAGGCCAAGTATGTGATCACTCCTTAACTTCGTGCCATATGGGGTCTTCATCATTAGTTTGTTTTCTTGGACTTTATTTTGCTAGATTGTGCTAATGCGCCCTTTTATTTTTATTGTTTGGGTGATCTTGGCTATGTTGTAGTTGGTTTTGGGCCTATGCGCAATCGTTTTGTCTGGGGCCTTTGGTTTTATATTCTGTTTATTTGTTTGAAGCTTTTGGGCTTTGTTATTTCCTTTTGGACTTGTGAGTACTAAATACTCTTCTTTGGGTATGCCCCTCGTATATTATACTATCTTTTTTCTTTTTATGTGAATAGTAATTTTTCTTAAAAAAAAGAAAAGATATGGGTCATCCCAATAAAAATTTTTCACCTCGGTTAAAAATTTTCTTTTGTCTTGAGTATTCCAATGAGGTGGCATTTTTCCTGTTGCAAGAAAATTCACAATGTTAGCAAACCAAGGTACAGTAGCAACAGAAAATAAAAATTCATCAGGAAAAGAATCATTGATAGGTGAAGTTTCAATTAATGTCTCTATCGTTAGTCTTGAAAGATGATCTGCAACGACATTTTCGGCTCCTTTCTTATCCTTTATTGTGATGTTAAATTCTTAGAGCAATAAGATCCACCGTATCAATCTAGGTTTTGCATCCTGTTTAGACATTAAATATCTCACAGCTGCATGGTCAGTGTAAACAATTGTGGGAGAACCAATTAAATAAGAACGAAATTTGTCCAATGCAAATACTACTGCAAGTAGTTCTTTTTCAGTTGTTGTGTAATTCATTTGCGCATCATTTAAAGTCCTACTTGCATAGTAGATGACATAAGGCTTACCTTCTTTTCTTTGTCCTAAGACAACACCAATAGCATAGTCACTTGCATCACACATTAATTCAAAAGGCAAGGACCAATCAGGAGATTGCATAATTGGAGCAGTTGTTAAAAGTCCAATTAATGTATCAAAGGCATTTTGACATTCTTGAGTCCATTCAAAGGAAGTATCTTTTATTAAGAGGTTACAAAGAGGTTTAGATATAGCACTGAAATTTCTTATGAACCTCCTATAAAATCCAGCATGCCCTAAGAATGAACGAACCTCTTTAACTGTTTTTGGTGGAGGCAAATGGGAAATTAATTCCACTTTTGCTTTGTCCACTTCAATTCCCTTTAGAAGACACCACATGACCTAAGACAATTCCTGAAGTGACCATATAATGACATTTTTCCCAATTCAAAATAAGACCTTTTTCTACACACCTTTTTAGGACTTTTTCTAAGTTTTCAAGACAATTGTCAAAAGAGTTTCCAAAGACAGTTAAATTATCCATAAAAACTTCTAAACAATGCTCAACCATATCATTGAAAATGCTTAACATGCATCTTTGAAAAGTAGCTGGGGCATTACAAAGTCCAAAAGGCATTCTCCTAAATGCAAAAGTGCCGAAGGGGCACGTGAATGTGATCTTTTCTTGGTCTTCGAGTGCAATGGGAATTTGATAATAGCCTAAGTATCCATCAAGAAAGCAGTAGTAGGGGTTTCCTGCTACTCTTTCAAGAATTTGGTCAAGGAAAGGTAAGGGAAAATGGTCTTTTCTAGTGACAGCATTTAATTTTCTATAATCAATGCACATTCTCCAACTAGATGAGACACGAGTTGGCAATGATTCTCCCTTTTCATTTTTAACAACTGTAATGCCAGATTTTTTAGGTACTACTTGTGTAGGGCTTACCCACTTACTATCAGAAATAGGATAGATAATTCCCACATCAAGTAGTTTGAGAACTTCAGCCCTAATGACCTCTTTCATGTGTGGATTTAATCTCCTTTGAGGTTGTTGAGATGTTTTGGCATTTTCCTCTAAATGTATTCGATGTGTGCAAATTAAAGGGTTAATGCCTTTTATATCTTTTAAAGTCCACCCGATTGCATTTTTATGCCTTTTAAGCACTTCTATCAACTTACCTTGTTGCTCGCATGTGAGGGATGAAGAAATTACCACCGGATATGTCTGATTCTCCCCAAGATATGCATATTTCAGTCCTTCAGGTAAGGGCTTCAATTCTAACTTGGGAGCTTCATCTTCCTTGCTTTCATTCATTTGCCCCAATTCTTCAAATCTTGATTTTGAGCCTTTTTCCATCACCTGTGCACAATCCAATAAAGAACATATATCAGAAAGATCAGACTCTAGTTCCATGCTTGATTCTAATGAATTCACTAGACAAGTTTCCAAAGGTCAGAAGAACTCCCTTTTTGGATGTGATCTTCCACAATAGATTCAATTACATTGGCCTCGTCAATTTCATCTTCTTCTTCATTTGGTTGTTTACACATATTAAAAACATTAAGTTCCAATGTCATGTTTCAATGATGAACATTTAAATATGTATGTTTAATAAGAGCTTAGTTCATCATATTGCTTTAATAAGTGTCATTAAATTCCTCAACTTAAGCATATTTGTAGTCTTTGCATCTTTGGAATTAACTTCCTCTTAATTTTGGTTTTGTTACAGGTTCGGTAAAATGGGCATACCTCTCTATTTATAGATCAGAATGGTGCAATTCTTAATGTTTTGGAAAGCTGATTCAATTGTCTACAAGATTGCATTTCACAAGCATCATCAAATTTGGGCTCTTTAGTGGACCAAAATTGGGTTTGAAGTGAACCCATTTACAGTCTCGGCCCAGTCTGACCAGGCCCAGTATTTTGGACCGTATCTCTCACAATACGTTCCAAATTGTGCAAATCAATATTTTCTAGAAAGCTGAGAAAGAAAATATCTACAAATTTCATGAAGACATGTGATTAAAATTCACAACATTTCGATGTCAAATTGATGGTCAAAGTTGGTGCCATATGATTCCCAATTGTCCAGATAATTTACAACTAATATTTGCATTATGCCCTTGTAATTTTGACAAGTTTGCCCCTTGATGTTCTATAAATAGAGTTCCTTGTTTACCCTTAGGCATCTTGGCCTTGCTGGAACATTTTGTCTTTGGCTAGGATCTTGTATTGTGTTTTGTGTGTTTATGTTATTAATGAATTTCCTTTTTCTTGCATTTTATTTTCTTTCTATTATAAATGTTCTTCTAATTTCTCTTTTGCTAAGGTGAAAGGGTGAAACCCTTGATATGAGAATAAGGATTCTCTAACCCTTAATATGTGCTTAATAATCTTAATCTTATAATGTTTATTCAATATGATTTATATTTAATTTCTTAATCAATCTTGACACCACTCGTAAAGTGGAGGTCTTGATCCATTGTCGACAATCCTTGGCACATCAAATGCTTGGATCCTTTCTAGATGATGTATGGTTCTTCCTTACCGACACGAATCTAGTTAGGAACCTTGATTTGTTGTAGACATATGATGATTGGCACATTGGATGCTTGAACCCATTTACAAGAAGTGGTATAAATATTGGTAATGAAACAAATATAATTCATATAACTAAAATGAGTTAATTATCCTTATTTGAAATATCAAGGGCGGATCCCCTAACCTTAGCCTTCATTATTATTGTGTTAATTCCTCTTGTACTTTGATTATTCTATTGTTTATAAACTTTTATTTTATTTACTATGGTAGGTTCCACCACCTTATGAAATTGTTCTTTAATTTACTATGGTTGGTTATACCACCTATTTCCATGGATAGGTTTTACCTCCTCTTGCTTTTTGTTTTATATTTGAATGGTCGGTAATACCGCCTACCATCTTACATATTTATTGATATTATCTTGTCATCTCCTTGAATCATCCATATCACATTTGCTTAGCTTATAATTTGTAACGCTTAAATCCCCTTCCTCGTGGATCGACCCCGGTCTCACCGGGTTTATTACTTCGACACTCCTATACTTGGGAGACAATCCTTTTTCGGATGTGTCAAGTTTTTGGCGCCGTTGCCGGGGAAGGTAAAAATTGGCGTGCAAAATTGTAAGTGTTCTCTTTTTTCATCTTAGATCTAAATTTTTTGATTTTTGTGTGTTCATCATTTGCTCTCTTTTCTCTCCTTTTCTTGCATGAAAATTTGGTCACGAACATCTAGTGGTAGACTTGTTAGAAAAACATCATTTTCCTTAGAAAACATGGCCAACAATCATGAGAAAATATTCACGGATGAAGGGGACAACCGTTCGCAACAAAATGATCAAAACCAACGAAGAACCCTCGGACACTACATGAATCCGGTAAGGACTAGTGCACCATCTTGTGTAGTTTCTACTCCAGATTCAATCCATTTCAATTTCAAACCAAGTTTTGTTCGACTTCTACCCACTTTTCATGGCCTTGTCATGGAGAACCCATATTCACACTTGAAACTCTTTGAAGAGGTATGTAGCTCCTACACTAACCCAAATTGTAGCATAAACACCATTAGATTAAAGCTTTTTCCTTTTTCTTTAAAAGATAAAGCTAGAACATGGCTACAAAATTTGAGGTCGCATTCCATTAGTTCATGGGATGAGATGAAACAACAATTTTTGAAAAAATTTTTTCCCACCCATAGAACAAATTCTCTTAAAAGACAAATTTTTGATTCTCTCAAGACAAGGACGACCCCTTTACCAATGTTGGGATAGGTATAAAGGAACTAATTAATACCTGTCCTCACCATGGGTTTGAACTTGGGAATAGTGCACATTTCTATGAGGTTTAACACCTATCAAGATAGGCAACTAGTGGAATTAATGTGTAATGGTAGAATTTAAAGAAAAGACCCAGGGGAAAGGCCCCACTTTTTTTTGACTTCCTAGATTCCTTGGCAGAAAAGGCACAAAATTGGACACTGCTGCACCTATGAGGTACCAAGCAGAGCCCCCAACCTCGACATCCAATAGAGGCATTTACAACCTTAGGGAAGACCATGATCTTCAAGCCAAATTTGCATCCCTAGCTAGAAAAGTCGAGGCTTTAGAGATGAAAAAGAGTGGTCAATTGAAGTCTATTCAAGAAATTGTCTGTAACATTTGTGATGACAATGACCATTCTACTGATGATTGCCCAACTTTGCCTGCCTTTAGGGAATGTCTCCATGAGCAAGCCAATGCCTTGAACACTTTCAAAAGTCCAAATCACAATCCATACTCACAAACCTACAATCCTAGTTGGAGAAATCATCCAAATCTTAGTTGTAAAAATAATAATCATGCACAATCTTCACAAGTCCCTTTTCAAACACGACAAAATTTTCAAAACTCTCGTGATCATGCATATGCTCCTCCTCCTAGAGGACCTTCAAGAACATTGGCATTCATTCATTACAAGCAAGAGACTTTCATAGCAAACTGCTCAAACATTGGCAAATTTGTCAGAAACTCTTGCAAAATTTGCATCTACATTTAGCATCCAAGAGAAGGGAAAATTTCCCTCTCAAACATTGCAAAACCCCAAAGATCAATCTAACTCAAATGCAGGAAGTTCAAGTAACCATTACTTTGAACAAGCCAAGTCAGTCATGACCCTTCGCAATGGTAAGATTGTTGAAAAACACATTCCTGACCCTTGTGAGAAAGAAGAAGAATCGATCTCTAAGGGGCAGGAAGAGGCTGCTAAACCAACACCTAGCGAAGAGGAAACCATATCCTCATCTGTGCCTCCATTTCCTCAAGCATTAGCCACACAAAAGAAGCAAACTCACAATTCTGAAATTTTTGAAATTTTCAAACAGGTAAAGGTCAACATTCCCTTGCTTGATGTGATCAAACAGATACCTTCTTATGCAAAATTTTTGAAAGACTTGTGCACTGTAAAAAGAAAACTAAATGTGAAAAAGAAGGCCTTTCTAGCCGAGCAAGTAAGTGCTATTCTTCAAAATAATAATACAGTGAAATATAAGGATCCAGGTTGTCCTACAATTTCATGTGTTATTGGAGACCATAAAATTGAACAAGCTTACTTGATCTTGGTGCTAGTGTGAATTTGCTTCCATACTCGGTTTTTCAAAAACTCAATCTAGGTGAGTTTAAACCAACTTCTGTGACTCTTTTGCTTGCTGATAGATCAATAAAGTACCAAAGGAGTAGTAGAAGATGTTTTTACGTTCAAGTCTTATAAATTCATTTACCCAGTGGATTTTATTGTCGGTTGGACACACAACCAGTGAATTATGTAATTCAATCCCTGTCATTTAGGGCGTCCATTTCTAGCTACTTCTAATGCTTTGATTAATTGCAGGAATTGAGTCATGAAGCTATCATTTGGGAACATGACATTAGAACTTAATGTTTTTAATATGTGCAAACAACCAAATGAAGAAGAAGATGAAGTTGATAAAGCCAATGTAATTGAATCTATTGTGGAAGATCACATCCAAAAGGGAGTTCTTCTGACCCTTTGGAAACTTCTCTAGTGAATTCATTAGAATCAAGCATGGAACTAGAGTCTGATCTTTCTGATATATGCTCTTTATTGGATTGTGCACAGGTGATGGAAAAAGGCTCAAAATCAAGATTTGAAGAATTGTGGCAAATGAGTGAAAGCAAGGAAGATGAAGCTCCCAAGTTAAAATTGAAGCCCTTACCTGAAGGACTAAAATATGCTTATCTTGGGGAGAATCAGACATATCCGGTGGTAATTTCTTCATCCCTCACATGCGAGCAACAAGGTAAGTTGATAGAAGTGCTTAAAAGGCATAAAAATGCAATTGGGTGGACTTTAAAAGTTATAAAAGGCATTAACCCTTTAATTTGCACACATAGAATACATTTAGAGGAAAATGCCAAAACATCTCAACAACGTCAAAGGAGATTAAATCCACACATGAAAGAGGTCATTAGGGCTGAAGTTCTCAAACTACTTGATGTGGGAATTATCTATCCTATTTCTGATAGTAAGTGGGTAAGCCCTACACAAGTAGTACCTAAAAAATCTGGCATCACAGTGGTTAAAAATGAAAATGGTGAATTATTGCCAACTCGTGTCTCATCTAGTTGGAGGATGTGCATTGATTATAGAAAATTAAATGCTGTCACTAGAAAAGACCATTTTCCCTTACCTTTCCTTGACCAAATTCTT